>CAJNIZ010045350.1:11922-27199 GCA_905231905.1 Symbiodinium pilosum
GGGTTTACGGTTAAGGGTTAAGGGTGTAGGGTTTAGGGTACTGCCCCCACGATGTAAGAGTTGGATAATATATACAGTATAGTTAAATATCGCCCTTTACATGACTCCTAACATTGACTGTTACAGGGTGGGGCAGTACCCAAAGGACAGGTGCCAGATATGTAGCTTCAATCAGCTTTGCCATCACCTTTGCCTAGTTAGATTGTCCACTTGGACCCCCCGCGGCACCCATGTGGTGGTTTCTCTCAAGAATCCCTGCAGAATGCTCCAAGAAGATCCCGATACATCCAAATAAACTAGAATGTCCTTATACTTCCAACATGTAACTTTGGTCCCCTGCGGTATCCCTTTGTTGAGAAATCCCATTCTGCCATAAGACCCTATTCAAGTCCCTATAGGCCCTACCTTTTCCTGGTAGTCAAGTCCAGGTGAGCAAAGGCTGGCATGTCTGGTGGCGCAACAGGAAGCCGACGAGCATCGGAAAGAGGCGCTAGCTGCAGTAGGGCTTAGGGTTTAGGGTCTGGGGCTTACGTGAGGCCGTGGGGATTGTCTAGGGTTTTGGGTTGGGACCCCCGTGTACTGGGTATTGTATTTAGGCCCTGTACGGTTTCAGGTTTAGGGTATAGTATATAGAGGCCTGTCGGAGAGTCCTAGTACTTTCCCCTCTCATATAATTGGGGCTATCTCAAAGTTTTCTCTATATTTCCTCAAAGAAGGGCCCCATAATCCCCAATATCCTGCAAGGGGCTCCCACTTGTAGAAACTCACATGTCATGTCACTTTGCAGCATGAAAAGGGGACATGTAGCTCCCAGGGCGCCGTGTAGTGCACAAGCCGATATAACTGGCTTCATTTGTTGGTAATTTATGGGTTCTCCTATAGTAACCACCCTCCTCTACTACCCCCCGCCCCGACGTTCGCCCTTCATCAACCTTATTTAAGTCTGAAAAACATTGTGCTCACCTGAAGGGTGTCCACATTTGGGCTCCAAAGACCGGTCTAGCTAGGCGAAGGCAGCGAGCACACGTGGTCGTCTGAAGAAGTCTGAAGACCCATTCCCGGCAGAGAGACGCGCGGGCGTCCGAAGACATCCCCTGAGAACGCTGCCCTGGCCAAGACGCTTCCCGGAGCGAAGCCACGTGGACAGCACAGGAGACCTGCTCAAGACATGCCTTGGAGGGCACGCCCTGGAAAGAAAATCCATGGGTGTGCAAAGACACTTCCTGAAGACAGGTCGGCGAAGACACGCGGGTCACGCTGCGTCCCCGGACGAGGCGCCAAACAAAGCATCAGAAGCTCAAGCTTCGTCACGAAGACACGTGTCGTCATCGGATCTGGCACCACCACCGGGCGTCAGACCACCGTTCCAGGTTACTTGTCGTGCTAGGACGTGGGGTCAGACGCGGTGGACCCATTTAGCGTTGCTGGATGTGTTTCAGTAGGGTCGCGGTCTCTCGGCGGGTGTCTTCAGAATTTGTTTTCAGTTGCAGGGCCACATGTGGTCACCCACAGGTCAGGGCACCGGAAATACAACGGTTTTCACAAGACCCTACATAATCCCGAACAGGACCCCCACAATCCCTAGGCCCTACATCCCAAGTTCCCCAGGAGCCCCTTTCCTGAGAGACTCCAATGAGGAAACCTCAGCCCGTGAAACCGTACCTTGAAACCCCCGCAAACAACCCCATAAAGTCTTATCTACAGCCGTATTAACTTACCCCGGTACAACCTGATATTACATTATTACACCATATTACTTGCATATGAGCCATTGTCTAAGCTCCTAGTATCCCCCTTAATAGCCTCCATAATGGGTCCCTATATAATCCCCTATAAAGCCCCCTTTAAGCACTTTAGACTATGGCTCATGTAATCCTAATAACCCTAAGGGTCCAAGTACCTAATAATCATATACCTGCCCAAAACCTGTACTATAATTACTATTACCCAAATCCCAAGTACCTAATTATTGGGTACATGGCTCATATTACTCCAATATATACTCTATCATCCCTATATTACCCCCACTATTATAATAGTCTCCATTTTCTTTTCCATTTTCCCTATATAATCCCTTATATAACCCAATATAATCCCTATAAACCCCTACATAATCCCAGTTTCCATTTCATTTTCCATTTTCTTTTCCATTTGATTCTCCATTGTAATTGGGGGGGGGGTAATATCCCTATATGGCCCTAAACCCTAAACCCTACACCCTTTATATCCCCATATATCCCTATATATCCCCTTTAAAGGGACCTAGGGTAAGGAAATTTTCAGGTGGAGGCGGAGCTTTTGGCCGCCATCACGGCCGACGCGGACACGCTCCTGGCCGTGCTGCTTAGGGCTGAAGCTGCCAAAGCCGACCCAGAGGCCGGCACTGTGAGTTCATATGAGCTATAGTCTCCATTTTCGGGGTTATGTAGGGGATTATATGAGGGAGTATTATAGAGGTTATTAAGGGGATACTATAGGAGTTTAGACTGGCTTCCAATTATCGGAATTGCTCTGTCTGGGTTATATACGGATTGTATTCCAACAATGGCGGATCGAACGGAAAATCAGAAGGAACGTGACATGGAAGCTATGGTTGTCGGAAGTTTCTCAGAAAGGGGGGGGGGCTCGTAAAGACAACAAAGGATCTTTGGGGATCATTACGGGATTATGGGTCCCCTTGTTGATTGGGGATTCGAGGATCCCAATAGGTTACATACATTCATGAGTAGGGCTTGGCAGGCTTGGCTGCCGTGCAGATGTTTCATTAAGCGCTGGTTTCTTTGCTTTTTATTTTGGGTCAAGCTTGGCAGTTGAGCCAAAAAGGCTGTCAAGGAATTGTCTTCTCCCCGCCAACCCTCCCTGTACGAGTGTTCTCCTGTGGAGCACCTCTCGTATAGGACTCTCTCAGTGTAAAGGGCAGCAGCGCAATATTGCGACCGTTTGCAAAGTCCTGTGGAAGGCAGGGCCATGGAAGGGCGGGTGATGCATTCACCCAGAACAAAATCCTAAGAGGAACCCAGGTTTTCAACACATGTAGGAGGACTGTGAAAGCTGAAGCGAGAGAAGACAAACATACGAGCACACAGGCTTTCGATTGGAGAAGACAAGTGCTGAAAGTTGTATGTGGTATGTAGTACACAAGAAGCGGAAGTATAGTATGGTGTTTAGTGCAGCACGGTATGGAGGATGATCTAGTCCAGTGCAGGACATACAGTACAGTGATTTTTCTGATTTCATGCACATGTTTATGTATAGCCATATGGACTGTATGGTGATGTGTAGAGACACCTCGAGTTTCAGGAGTTGGGGGGGTAAGAGTGAACCTTGCATTTATGATGTGAGTAGCTATATGGGGGCTGAAGGAAAAAACTACAGAATCCCTCGGCGTTCCCTCAAGTTTTAGTAGTAAAGCGAACACATGAAACCATATGACCGCCACATTTGTCAAGCGGCCCTTCTCAACCTTTACGTAGAGATGGTCTTGATACGTAATGTATAAGCCGGAGTCACGAGCAACATTACAACCCCTGAGTAAGCCAGTTTCCAATAATTGTTTTTGCATGTATTTTCCGGTGACTCTCTACTATGCGGGTAATTTTCTTTCAAACCTTACGCCTGCAATCCCAAACCTTTCATATGCCATATGATGTCCCCCTCTTCGATCTGACTCTCCACTTTTCAAAACATGTTAAGCCCCGACATCCTAGAAGCCTTTACACGCTTTTATATCCCTATATAATTCCCATAAAAGGGACCTGAGCTTTTATTCACCCATATGATTCTACGTTATGTTGGCTGACCAGGTCTGCTCGCGGGCGCGTGAGGCGCTTTTGCGCATGAAACGTGACGGCTTCAGTAGATATGGATGTTTCTCAAAACGTTCCCTGCGCAACCCGTCCTATGGACACCGCGCTTATGTTCCCTTCACATCCTTGGGGCTCTACAGGTGTCCCCGATGTTGAGAAACTCCCAATTGGGGGGCCCTTTCAAGCGGGTTATACAGGACGGTTCCATAGAGGTGTCTAAGGTTGATTCAGCCTTTCAGATAATGGGATCCACATGCTTTGTGAAACGCCAGAGAAGGAAACTTGTGTTTAAGCCTTAAGCCTGGCAGTATCCGTTTAGAGGCTGCCCCATCTTCAAACCCTAAGCCTTCAGAAAGAAACCATAAACCTTAAACCTTCAGAACACGTCCCTCACTCCTAAACCTTAGAAGCCTTCATGAAAAGAAACCCTGAAGCCTGAACCCTGAGACTGCTGATAGAACCCCAATATATACCCTATTATAATCTAGTAGTTTCCATTTTCTTTTCCATTATCCCTATATTACCCCAATAATATACCCTATATTCTATCTACTTAAGGGGGATATACCCTATATTCTATCTACTTAAGGGGGATATACCCTATATTCTATCTACCCAAATCTTTTCCAGCCACCAAGGAGACGTTTTGAGGCGGAGCAAGCCACCGAGGTGCTGGTTGCAGCCATGGCGGGTGCGGACGCAGAGGCGATGGGCAACAATATAAACCCTATAGTCCCCCTTAAGTAGATAGAATATAGGGTATATTATTGGGGTAATATAGGGATAATGGAAAAGAAAATGGAAACTACTAGATTATAATAGGGTATNNTTATAGTCCCCCTTAAGTAGACTCGAAAATCAAAGCTGATATGAACACTTGTGAACAAGATAGAAAAGGAGACAGAACATGAGATGGGGAAAATGGGATCAGATTGCATTTTGTAAGTAGGGGAAACCCCAATTTTAACCACACGACATACTTTCCATTTACCCGTACTTCTCAGCTCCTAAATCCGAAGCCCTGGGATCTTGAATCCGCTGCACCTTGAACCCCGAACTTGCTGGTTCTTAGGGGAATATAATCCTGTATATCATATTCCCTTCTTCCCCCCAGGGAAGCGAAAATAGTGCTAATCAATTTCTGGTCAACATCACAAAGTTTCTCATGCCATTCTGATCGCAGAGGCTCATTGAAGGAATGAGGCCTCTAGCTTTGGAAAAGAAGTGTTTCTGGCGCTCTGGACTATGTCAGCGATTTTCCACAAGACAAACACGCAATAAAGCGTTGCATGTCTGCTGAATGGAGGCTTTAACTTGTTTTGCACTCATGGCAATCCAAGATTCAGGCGTGATTTGAAAAATGCAACCGAGCTATAGTCTAAGCTCCTCAACGGGTTAAAACTGGGGATTATATAGGGGACCCCCATAGGGCTTATTAAGGGGGATACTAGGAGTTTAGACTATAGCTCGACTGATGCAACATGTATGTGGAGGGCTATGGAGCAAAGCCTGGTCTCAAGGATCAAGTACTTGCTGGGCTCGCATTGGAACAGTGATATATATATATATGTATATTCCAAACTCCGGAACACTATAGAAATGCTTTATATACATTCCATGTTCTTGCTTTTTTCTTGAATTTTCTCAGAAGCTCGGAGGCTCTGGAGGCAGCCTTAAGCCGGGCCAGGGAGGCGGAGGTGGACAGCAACCTCCTCCAGGCCCTGGCCTTCTAGGAATCCTCAGGGGGATAAAGGGGAACCCATCAATCAGTACTGCCTATGGCCCACCTCAGGGCCACTAAAAGGCCCGCATGGTCTCCTGATACTGGTCCCCCATGTATGGAATCCAGTTACGGCGTCCTTAACTTTGGAATTCCAACAAAGTGGACCCCATTGCATCCGCGCTGGTTTCCGGTGAAGAGGCTATGGAGATACAATAGGCATACATTGGATTACCACAGTCCTTGGGCTGAGGGTTTATTTGGTCATTGTTGGTTAAAACTGCTCATCGGCTAATGTTTGTTGAGCTAATTTGTTGTCTTATTGCCATCCCAATTAGGGACTAGTATGGAGACCACGGTCTGTTGAAAAGGAACCTATGCCAGGTGCCATGTGTGCTTGAGTGTGGTATCACGGAAAGGATTCATTTGTCGCTCAGCCCTTCCACTGATACTAAAAACAGTCTCAATGTTGGTCGTGCATGGTTGTCAAACCAGCCCTCTCCCCTTTATATATATATATGTATATATATATATATATATGTGCATGCATCGTTTGTCTCACGACGCTCCCACTATACATACACATAATACGCACACACCAAGTGATCTCCACAGCAGTGCTGACAGCAAGGGCTACTAGTGGCAACCACAATACCAGCATGGCAGCAATCGTAAGCAGTAAAGTAAGTTTGGTAGGAGTAGCTTACTGGTTCTTAGTATTAGAAAATGAGGGAGCATGATGTTTGGGGATTATAGGGATATTCCCTTATTCTAAGCCCTAAACCCTGAACCTCTGTATACAAGGATGATATCCCCTCCTGAAAACCAGTAAGGTAGGTATGGCTTGCTTTTAGTTTTCGACACCTATCCCATCCAGGATGCAGAAGCTGCTCTCCAGGCTGGTGCGAAGGGTCGGGGCTGTGGTGTCTATTGTGAGTATTAGTACAAGTGGTCTTGACACGAAGTCTTCTTAGAATCCATGCTACTCCTGTTTTCTTAAGCCCCAAGTAAGCCTAACCCCAAAGCCTTTGAGTAACAAACCCCGATCTAACAAACCACGACTAAAGCTGCAATCAGACCAACGATAAAAGGCTTCTGATCAAACCGGGGTAACCCAAATCCCTTCTTAATCCCCTTCTTTAAATATTAAAAGCCTCCCTGTATAACCTTGCTGTAAATATACCCATCGTGGTACACAATATCATATTTACCTGGAATATTTAGTATGAGGGGCTTGGAGGTTTCAATGTCAGTCCTGAACGCTAAATATGGTGATTGCAATTTAAATTTTCCTTTCCATCCCCTACATGCCCCTTTGCAGTCTCATTATAGAACCTACATCGCTAAACCTTAAACCCATGAACACTAAACGCCAACCCCCTAAAACCTAAACTCCTTCATTGCCTGAAGCCTGGATTGACAGTATGATTGGCCATGGGGTAGTTAGTCAAAATATTTGTGCCCAAAACGACCATAAGGTACCCATTTTACCTTTCTGGTGTTAATCCCCCTTTGGGCAAATGTAACCCCAATGGTCCCTCAGGGTCCCTCCTTTACACGTATCCCTACGTAACCCCTATAAGCCCCTTTACAAGAACTTTCGGAACATCCCCCCATTTGCGGAGGAGCTGCGGGAACTAGCTCTGCAGGGGCCGCAGCGACGGGAGGCCGGGAACTTAACATGGAAGCCAAAATAAGTTCTCCCTGTAAGGTGCTTATAGGGGATATATATATATATATGTATAGATAGGGTTTAGGGTCTAGGGTTGCGATTTTGCGGCTAAGAGTTTAGGATGAATTAAGGATTTCGGATTTAGGGTGTAGGGTGCAGCGGTACTCCCCAAGAATGGAAAAGTGAATGGACAAGATGGAAAACCTAATAAATGCTGGTTTTTACAGGAGTCGAGATGCCTTGTATAAGTATCGTCCTCAGGACTTGGTGTTAAAGGGTCATTTGGCCTAAACCTAAGGCCTACACTTAGACCTTCAATCCAAAACTCCAAACATATGGCCAAACCCTGAAGACCTTCAAAGCTTGCTGCTTTGATTTGCCCTGAGGCGGAGGCCGAATTGCAGGCTGGACGCGGCAGGGGGCCGGAAACAACAATCCAATATGATATAGGGATTTCCCAAAATCAGGGTACTGTTTTGAGGGATCCCCATAGTAAGAATTATAGCGCTTGAGGATCTATACCGGGGTCTCCCTATTTCGGGAAACTACCGTATTAACCCCTCCCCTCCTGAAGGTTTATGTACACAACATAATCTACTGCAATATAGTACCATGCAATATAGTGTAACACAATGCAACATGGTACAACATGGGTTGTTCTTTTTGGTGGGGGTGGGGAGGGTTGCTTACAGTGACTACGCTTCTAGATTGGGCGTTTGGAAAGAATCGCTCGACGAGTCATGAAGAAGCAGCTCGTGACAATAGGTGAAACTCAAAATTTGATGGGCTGTTGTGACTCTGTCTTGGCTCATGACTTCAGACCATTACCCACCCAGTAGAAGCTCCCATCTTAGAAATGAAGCCCCCATCCCCCTGTAAATTATCAATATCCTCAATACATATGATAGACTACAACAGGAACGGAATATTTGATGTCTGGAAGTTGGAGAGTTTTCGACATGGGGGAGGGGGATGTGATTACGACATGTCACCCCGCCTGTTCCTACTTGCTGGTTTTTACTTCCTTGATCCGGCAAGAGAGCTGCTTTGGAGAGAGGACAGGATGATAGTCACAAGGCAATAAAATGAACATAATTAAGAAAAAGGTTTGGAGTTCTGGTAGGCCGAGCAAAGATTTCCGTATCTGAACGCACGCTTTGCAAGAGCAAGTGGGAATCCTTGTTTACACTGAGCCGGCAGAAGGTGTTTTGATCTTTGGAGTTGAACTCCGAGAATCTCGGTGAGAACTTATTTCTTCCATGTTGATTTGCGCGCTCCACCCGTGACATGTAGGGGCTTAAGGAAGTGCATAGATGAATCCACACTCTCCTGTTGCCATGCAGTGCTTGCTTTGCGTTCCCCAAACTTTCAGCCAAAGAGTCCTCCACTGAACCGGAGCTACCACAGCCCACGGTCCCTCACATCCAGTGACCTTCAAACTCCCCAAATCGATCCCTAAATCCCCAAACCCTAAAGCTTGGACCCTAGCTTGAGAGTACAGGCTGCCATTGACAGCGGTGACCTCGCAATGTTGGAAGCTGCGCTCGCGAAAGCGCGGTCTCTGAAGGTCTCTGAGGACGCTTCTCTGCTGAAGATGCATATAGAACAGGGTCCCCGAGAAAACTCGTAGAGCAGCCGCATAGTTGCTCTGAGAATCCCTGTGCATCCTCCGGGACCCCAGGGTTGATTGGGTGATTAGTTTGGGCGCATGCTCAACGGAGTTTTGCTGGATGGAACGCATGTGGGATAAGGGTTGCTGGCTTAGAAGACTGAGTTCAATTCCCCATCCCGTCCCAAATCTAAATGACCCTAGAGCTCTAAAGTGGAACGCCCTCTACCCCCTCTGCCTTGACAGGTAAGCATACATGGAGGATTAGACGTAGGATGACGATATGCGAGACCAGTTATAAGTAAACTGTCTTGCGGTGCTTCTAGCTCTATTTATACTTGCGCAGCTACATAGGAGCCTCCAAGAAACGGCGAGGGTATGTCTGGACCTTGAGAGGCTATGATGAAAGAGCTCCCCTCACTTGCCCAATACCTTTGAACAAGTGACGGATTTACAACAGAGCCGTCTCCTTCACATACTGTTTTGAGAGCTTTCATTGACAAGGCCCTTCGCAACAAGACGCCCAAGTTCACCACAGGGTCTGACGCCATAGCAGCTGTGCCAAAGGTTCTAGGCGCAGCTCAAGCGGTGCTGCATGCTGCAGAAGCGCAAGCTTCTCTCTTCAGGGCCATGGAGGGCCATGACATCCAGGCTCGCGCCTTAATGGGCAAGGTTTCAGGAATTCTGAGTTTGGAGTAGGCGGAGCAAAGTAAGGGACTCCCAAATTCCCAGCCAGCATTTTCCCTCGTCTTCCAAACCCAAAGTCATCCAACACAGTGCATACAGAGGCTTTGACTAGAGCCGGTTCAGGTTCAGCTTTTTTGACCTCCAGGCACTCATGGCGGCCCTGCAGACCGCGTACGCTGCTGGCGTCGATTCTGGCTACCTGCAACTTTCTCGGCACTATAGGTGGGCTAGTCAGCGTCTCAATGAAACGTCTGAATTACTGTGGCGGCTGCCCTGTTGGGGTCAAAATGCATGCGTGTGATGTTGTCTTGGACACGCATGCTTGAGCGTGCTACCCGTGACTCATCATTTAATGCAAGAGCAGAACAACCAACAGGATGCAGTAGTCATGATATGTAAGTGGCACCGGGCCTGTTCAAAGAGACAAGACAGGAGCATACTTCATATGTCTCACAATGAGCTGCGAGCTTTAGTTACTATTTAGCTGTCCTACGCTCAGACCTACCTCAGTAGTACTAGACGCTTGTAACTTCCTCCAATAGTTATGAGTAATCGAAGAGAACCAGAGAGGAGCACCATGCCGAACATCCTGTTTCAGGGCAGTGCCAGTGTTTCCAAATTGTCCCCGTAGGCTTGTCCGTGTGATTCGAACATACATGTGTATATACATATTATACTTGTTTATGTATGTACGTTTACTTATACCTCCCATGTAGTTCCTCTAGATTTTCCGGTCACCTTTAGGCGTTGAACTATAAGCTCCACCAGGCATATGGCTGAGGAACGACTGCGTGTTCTGCAGGCAGACCCTGCAAGGGAGCAAGATTCTACCTTTCCTGGGTCGCTGTTAAGGAACTTACTCTAGGATACCATAATAAGGGTAAACAGTAAATGATAGGAATAAGGTTTCCTGGGTATGGTAACTAAAGCTAAGTGCCTCAACAGCAAACCAGTTTCTGGATGCACCCCTAAGTTATAAGTCAGCCCAAATAGCTATCCTGCCAAGACTCATTAGCTACCTCAACAGTCAATCGTTCACCGATTCTTGCTTCATCCAACAGGGGGCATTACGGGAATTGCACATGGCTTTGTGGAACTTTGTTCCAGAGTACCCTTCCGCGATGCGATGAGATGGCAACGTTGTTCGGTTTCTGCACGGACATTTTTAAGATAAAGTTCCCCTCCGTTAGCCAGAATGCTGTATGACGTATTCTTCTGTTTCCGAGCAGTCTAGACCTGGATATCCGTGCAAAGATTCTGGTGCTCTGGATATTTTCTTTCGGGTTGAGACTTGACCCCAAATTTCTGCTCAAAAGATGATAGGAGGACAGCGCTGGGAAAAGGCTTGCAGTGTAGCGCTTCAAATGAATGGCTTTGGCTTCCCAGGCAGGATTGCAACGATCCGTCGGGTGCTGTGTTCTGGCAGCCATGCCCAGCGAATGTGTACTCTGCGTTACCAATATCATGGTTCTAGATTCCTTGTATTAATGCAGTATAGGGTACCTTAGGCTTCAAAGTGATGTTGGTGATTATTCTAGCCCCTACATTACGTGGGTTGCCAGGCAGGACATGCGGAAGACGACATCTTGCACTCCTTGCAGCACCGCGCCCTCGCCTCATTTGCCCTTCGTTTTCTGCAGAAATTTCGGTCGAAATAGAAGCGTGGACCACGGTTTCATAGAGCCTTGCCCAAGCTTGCGCAATGCCGATCTTCATAACTCTTGTACATGTACACTTGTATCTAGCCTTGCGACCTAAGCCATTACCTAAACTTCAAAGCATGCTTTCATTGTCACGCTTCGAGATTAAACCAAAACCGTATAATGAACCCCAAGCCCGAGACATGAAGAGCCCACTGAAACTGAGAACTTTGCTGTCCAAGGTCAAAGCCATGGACGCTGAATATTGGCCCTCAAATCTGGGGCGTTTAAGTATCTAGTATGTAGTTTTTGTGCTACTCTGCACCCACCCTTTTTCCCTGCCAGGCCTCATCCCTCACCACACTCATCCCCGCGCCGCATTGAACGGGTGGGCGGTTAAGTCCCTCTTTTTTCATGTATGAACCTCTATACTTCCGTCTTCTCAAGCTTTTACTACTTCCATGCAACTCCTTCTGTAATTCCTTCCGTTTTATGTCCACTCCATATATAACTCGTTTGGAAATGCTAGGTAACTCTTCATGGCTCTTTCTTTCAGTCCTTTCCTCGTTTCTCATTTATTGTGCCTGAGACACCAGCCCGCATCACTGGGAAAAAGGTGGGGGAAAAGGTCCAACCACATATTGTGGTGTGCTGGCAGGCCCTCCGTGGGGAGGTGTGTTTGTTTGGATGTTTAAACTACGAAATAATAGATTTCGATATACAGAACTAGGGGAAAACCTACTTTGGGAATCTCGGAGTTGCATTGAAAGAAGAAGAAGAAGAAGGACATGTCAAGATTATATGGTAATTTCCGTCTCTATGGAATCATAGAGTTTTTCTGCAGATCTGCTAAGACTAGTTGGAGGCTTTGTGAGGAGTGGGAGAGAGAGCCAACCCTCCCCACCTGTGGTGTGACGGATGGCTGGGGCTGGGAGGGACGTTACCATGGACCTTACCATGGGAGGCGCACAACGCACAGTGCACAATCACCAAAAACCGTCGTCAAAGGGAATCACGAATCCACTTGATTAGGTTCAAGGCTCATATCAGGCCGAGTGATACCTAGCATGCAAGATAGAATGTGGATATAGATATACAGACAGATAGACAGACCCATAAGAGCCACTGAATTCTGTGTATAAGGCCCCGTTTAGGGATCCATGGTGGATATCTGACGCGAATCCCATTATAAACCCGATATAGCCGAATATAGCCCTATATGTACATACATGTACATACATATACATACATGTATATATATACATATGTATAGTAGTTTTCATTTCATTTCCCTTCTCCATTCCAGTAGCCTGGGTATTTTCATTCGCCCAGGAGACAGAGGAGATGCAAGCGAGGCCCCTGCAGCATGATTTGGAGGGTTTTGGCAATCCCGCAGGAACATAGGTACGGTTATAGGGTAAGACAGAATAGATGGTGCACAGGTGATAAAGGAAGGATCATAGGTATTGTCAAACGGGAACTGAGTTTGTTTCAAGGCTTATCTTAAGGGCTTACACAGGGTAACAAGAGGATGTAGGTACTGCCTCATAGTACTGTAAGGACCCTAGAAGAGTTTTATGATAGTCAGAAGTGCCCTTTTTGGCGGGGTTGGAGCTACCAAAGCTTCTTATTAGTTTGCCTTTCGGATTTGGGGGGGTTTTTGAGGTTTATGAAGGGCTCAGGCTCAGGGGGTTATGGATTGGGCTCAGGGTTTTAGGGATTATTGTCTAGGATCTGTTCCGTTAAGAATCGGTTTATAGTCAGAGTTTATGCATGGTTTTGGGGGGGTTGGGACCTTAAAGCGTATGAATGCGAGTTTCAGATTTAGGCACTTTCAAATTGGGGTTTGCGAAGTGGTTTAGGGTGCAGCGTCTGCAAGTGGGTCTTAGGCTTGAGGATCAGCTTTTCAGGACCAGGCTTCTGTGGGCTAATACGCTAGCTGCACGTAGTAATATTGGGTAGTTTGTGGGAACCCCTATGGGGTATCTACATGAGTCAGGCCGGGACACCTTACCTACATCAATCCGCTGACCGCTGCGCTATCCTAGCTTAATTCCTGCTTCAACACTGTTCTTGACTAGCTGTGAGGAGCAGAACTAGCAGTGATAGTAGTGGTGGTGGTAGTCGTGGCAGTAAGAAGAAGAGAAGATGGAGTAGGAGGGTACGTGTTGCGCAGGCGACCGCCACTCCATCACGCAGACAGCTCCGGTCACCCTTCGCTTGACGAAAGGCTTCTGCTACCCACTCACCTGAGTAGTATTTTATTTGGGGATACTATGGCACCCACTAGAGTAAGGTTCTATCCTCCTTTAGGTACAGTATTTGCATAAAGAATTTTTTCTTACTAGGTTCAACCACCAAAAAACGCTACTCACCTTTGGGTTATTGTGCAAGTGCCCTGTTGTAATTTCATGACCCAAAAAGGTCGCCAGTTATAATATATGCGTCGATTCCCAGGTTCTTTGTAGCCCCGAATACAAACTGTTGGATCATGAAAGGCATCCGGAAGGTGCCCACACAACCTTACTGGGGATTAGTAGGGAATAAAAGGAATATATTATATGGGGCTATGCCCGGATTATTTTCCCAAATTCAATTCCCTACCAATCATCAGTAAGTATTTGGGAATAGCTCATCTGCTTCCCCCGACTTCTGCACGGGAGAGAACTGTCCCTGACACGCAGTACAGGTGAAGGTCTCGGAGCCCAAGACCCTGAACCCTAACTCGCAAAACACTGAATTGGAAAACCAATTTCTGCTGGACACTGCCCGCACACTGTAACACTTGCACAATATTTATATGGTCATTATAATGATATATATTTAGCCTTAATGTGACTCCTGATATCGACTCTAACAGGGTCTGAGCAGTACCCAACCTAAACCCTAAATCCTAAATAGTAGCTTCCATTTTCATCTCCATCATCCTTATACAACCCCATTATATACGCGAGTCTATAATACCCAAGCCAAAAATTTTGCAGGGCCAGCCGTCCACACCTCATGCCTCAGCGCAGTGAGGGAGAGCTGGCCTTTGCCATGTCCTCGGACTGCCTTCAAGAACAGTGATTAGTCAGAGTGTGTATATATATATATACTTGGTTATAAAGTTGTTATATAGGGATGTTATTCCCTTAATGGAGAAGCTGGAAAAGATAGAACATTAAATGGGAACTGGGATTATTTAGGGTCTGGAATGGATTGATTACCCATAATACGGGGATAGTAGTAGGAGCGTGAACACTAGTAGGAGCAATAGTTTATAGTTGTAACAGCGGTAGTTATCAACAATAACATTAGACGTGGTACTTCTAGGTGAGTAGTTAACACGTGGGTACCTACCAGCTGGGTACCTTCGTCTACGGCTGGTGTACGGCCCGTATCCAGACAATGGACTTGTTTGAGTTCTCGCCCACCTGGACTTCTGTTCGATGCGAAAGTCGGCGCTTGGCAAGCTTAGTGTTCCATCTAAAAGTACTACGCACCATAGGCCCAAAAGGGACCAAGTGCCAAATCGAGGATTCATCGCAATTGAGAGAAGCTACCATGGCAGATGTGATTTGCAGAGCATTTGCAGAGCATCTTGAAACAGCCACGCAGCGCTGGAGAGGCCATGTCGCAGAAGGGTCAGAGGCACGCGCTGCCGTTTGTTCCATGCTTCATCGCTATCATCTGAAGATGGCAGTTTCCCAAAATAGGGGGACCCCAAGAATATAGACCCCAAAATATTATAACCAAAATATTATAAGCCGTATTATAGGGACCCACATAAACGAGCCCCTAAGTCGCAAGCTTTCAGGCCGGAAGACAAGCGAAGTGACAGCAAGGCCGGTGGCCCAAGCTTACATGAGATTATTTTAGGGTTAGGGATCATCTAAGGGTCATATAGGGATTATATAAGGGTTATATAGGTGTCATATAGGTATTATATAGGGATTATAGAAGGGTTATATGGGAGTCATGTCGGGATTGCATAGGGGTTACATAGGGATTCTGTAGGGATTGTAGACAGGTTCTTTGTGATGTCTACTGATTGGCTCCTGCCCTTGTGGCAGAACATTGCCCCTGGATCATTTAAGCACACTAAACACCAAAGCCTAAGCCCTAAACCCCTAAACCCTACACCCCTAAACCCCCCAACCC
>CAJNIZ010045350.1:34663-45196 GCA_905231905.1 Symbiodinium pilosum
AAGAATTTTGGCGCGAGCTCAAATGAGGACAGTAAGCCGAACTTCTAAATATTGTCTTAACAAGGACTCAGCGGCAGGGCAGCAAGATGTATACCAGGTAGATGGCCTCTTGCGTTTGCATGAGGGGTCCTCAAGGTACTCCCAGGTCTTGCAAGAGCTTTTCCAGCAGGATGGCGCTGTAAATGAGCAAAGAAGGGCATGTGAAAGGATTGTGTATGGCTTTGGCAGGGATTCTGAAGTCGAGCCCGTGTGTTCTCCAACATCCCGCCTACGGATTCCCTAGTTGTGACTTCCACTCCTGTCTTAGAATCCCATACTGCTAGGGTCCCCAAGTTTCAAGGACCCCCAACCCCTAATCTCCAACTCCAATTCTTAAAGTCCTAATCCTAAACTCTGACTCATGAATCTTTATGACATCTATTCCCGACATAGCCCTATACATCCCTAGGTCCCTACACATCCCTATGAATCCATATAACCTCTGGGTAGACAGTGAAACCTAAACCCTATACCCTGAACCCCATACCCGAAACCCAAACCCTAAACCCCGTACCCGAAACCCTAAATCCAAAACCCCAAACATTTTTACTATGGAGAGAGGGTCACGGCCTCTGATGCTTCAGCTGAATTTCGTGGTACGGAAGAAGCTGTTGGAGCAACCTGCCGAGATGGGGAAGATGAATCATCGGCCTCCTCAACAGTCAGTGTCAACCAAGAAGGTCATGACAAGGATGAGTGTGGAAAGTCTACAACAGCGGATGAGGACATGAATGGTGAGACTGATGACCGAGTGTCGCTTCCCAGGCTATGCGGTTGCTCACATCACTGCGGAGGGTGAGGGTCATGAGGAAGGAGATGTGATGGATGTGCATCGTGAAGGCGCTGATGCTGCTCAAGGGGATGATTCACCGGACCGTGAAGGGCACGCAGCAGCAGGTGATGGCAGTCTGGTACCTGAAGGATGGAACAGATTCCTCGGAAGCTGGAATGATGAAGGTATCGGTGCTGGGCTTCCCATACCTGGAGTGTCGGACAGCATGGTCAGTCATGGACAGGCAATGCATCCAGGTGAAGGGTTGGATGATGGACATCGCGAAGGAGAAGACCGTGCAGAAGAATCTTAAGCCTCGACTACTGACAAGGGCTCCGATTGTAAGGTCCAAACTGATTTGAAAAGCTGACTACGAAAGTAGTTGTGCAGTTCTTGAGTGCGTGAGTGCGGCGTATGTGCAGCTGTATGCAAACCTGACATACGTGTGTCCTGTGCATGGCTTCGGATGCAACACCTTTAGGCATATGGGCTGGTACACTGCGCTGAGGGTTTGAGGGAGGCTGCAATGCTCAGGCGACTGGTGGTAAGGTCCGACCTGGGTACCGCGCCGTGTTTGCAACATTTCCTTGGACATTCATGCCATGGAGAAAAAACACAAACCCTTAACCCGAAACCCCCAAACCACAAACCCTAAACCCTGAGCCATTCTTCTTGTGCAGGTCTTCGCTCTGGCAGACAAGAAGGCACGGCTGTCCAACGGCCTCATCAAGCTACGAGCCACCCAGGAGGAGGCTCCGGTTGAGGGTTTAGGGTCTCGGTTTGAGGTTTTAGGTTTGGAAGTCTAGGTTTTAGGGTTTCGGGTTTTAGGGGTTAGGCTTAGGGTCTAGGGCGGTTTAGGGTTTAGGCGGTCTAGGGTTTAGGGTCGGAGGAGGCCTGACCTTTGGGTTCTTAAGGCTCAGGTGCCCGGCAGGCTCCAAGATTCTAAGGTTTAGGTGTTTTGGGGGGTTTAGGGTGTAAGGGTTTTGGAGTTTCGGTTTCAGGGTTGCAGCATTTCAGGGCACATTTCGCAGGTTCGTGTATATTTGAGCCCTATACAGCCTAGACCCTACACTTTAGATGGGAACTATGACACGGGTAGCTTCCCCAAATCAGGGTTTAGGATTTAGGGTTTAGGTTTCACTCAAATCTAATCAGGGTACCATGTTAGCCACGAGGTTAGCCCTAAAGCCTTAACCCCAAACCCCTAAACCTTACACCCTAAACTGGTTGCTGGCTAGAGATATGAGCATGCCTGGAGTCCTGACGAGGGATGATAAACTGAGCTTGGCAAAACACGGTTATTGAGGTGGCACTCTGGGATAATTAATACTTACCCCTAATGTGGCCCTAGGGCTCCAGTTACCTAAATAAAGAAATCTGGGTACTATGTACTTTGTAGTTACATAGACCAGTCGCCTACTATTTAGGTAACTGGGAGCCCCTAGGTGGTATAAGGGAACCTATTCATAGATAATTGTGGGGCCTTTAGAGTACCACCTAGTTGCTCGTAAAGTTCGGAGACCTATGCTGTGTAGGACTAACCATGCCGTTCTGCGGGCATTCAGTTGGAGTTGTTTTCATTCCATATCTGTATATATATATATGACATATACATGCAACCCCTAAATAACCCCAATATATACCTTATGATACTATAGTACAGTCCATTTTCTTTTCCACTATCCCCTAGATAACCCCAATACAGACGAGCTGGGTGGGGTGCTCGCTGCGCGCTTTCGCACTTCAGGTGGCGCATTTGGAGGAGGACTTGAAGGAAAAAGCTGCGAGGACCTCGGTGCCAAGCATTCATGCCAGTCTTTCAGTTGTACACTTTGGGCTCAAGTTTGTACACTTTGTGCGAGTGTTTTTGGGCTAAGGTTGTAGTGAAAGAAAAAGCTGAGAAAGCCGACACTTTCGCAGATGAGGCCTGGGGGTTATATAGGGGGTTGTGTAAGGTTATCTAGGATTATATAGGGTTACAACACAGAGATAATGGAAAAGAAAAATGGAACATACTAACCTGACAACAGGGTATATTGAAGGATATATATATATAATGGGTTATATAGAGCTAGTCGGGGGAGGGCAAGATCATGTGTGCCCCTCAGCCGACAAGCGACAAACAAAAATCACGCAAGAGACTGATCCCAATTCGAAGCGCGATCTGTTTCTACGCACTCCTCATAGAATCCTTTGAAAGCCCTGCCGCTCAAAACCTCGAAGACCATGTGTGACCCCAGTCCTCTTTTGTACTAACCTAGGACCTTAGACCCTTAACTTTTTGGGGGTTCCCTCATTGTCCTATTACAGGGACCTAAAGTTAACTTTTGGTAGGGGTGCTAATCCAAAGGGTACATGTAGCTATATAGTCTATACTTGGGCCCTAAAGTAGTTATATGGGAACCCCTTTGGGCCCTAAGTTCCCGTAAGCCCTCAACCCTACTAAACCCTAAACCCTAACTCCTACTAAAGCCTAAACCCTAGATCCTACTAACCCCTGTACCCTAAAACCCTAAACCCCTAAACCCTAAACCCTAAATCCTAAACCCCTAAAACCCTAATCCCTAAACCCCTTTAGGTAAGTGCCCTGGTGACTCCCAAGTCCTGGAGGTGGGCCGCGAAAAGACGAAAGTGAACACCGAGGCACGTGGCCTATGAGTCTACAGGTTTAGGGGTTTAGGGATTTAGGGTTTAAGGGGTTTAGGGTTTTAGGGGTTTAGGGGTTAGGGTTTAGGGGTTTAGGGTTTAGGGGTGTAGGGGTTAGGGTATTTAGGGGTTTTAGGGGTCAAGGTTTAGCGGTTTGGGGTTTAGGGCTTTCGGGGTTTACGGTTTAGCATTTAGGGCTTATAGACTTATAGGGCTTAGGATTTAGGGTGACATTTTCTTGGCTTGATGTTGTGTGCGCACGAAATCCCAATGTCGTCCTGGACTCAGTCACAGTAACCCCCCCCCTCCCCTCTTCCCCACACAGCCTCAACCCAACAACTCCAAACATGCAAGCTTTTGACTCCAAACCCGTTGTTGATTCAGGAAGTGCCGCGCCGCCTAAAGTGCGTACTCCAAATCCCGGAGATTACTGCGGTGCATGGACTTTAGGTGATGCAAGTTTTCATTCAGGAACAGAATCACATAGGGGTCATATGGGAGTTATAGGGAGAATTGGAATTGGGGTTATATAGGGATAATTGCAAAGAAAATGGAAACTACTACTTCATGTTACTGCCTCGTGCTGCAGGCCGAGAAAGCAAACATCGAGGCGGTGAAGTGTGCGCAGATCGCACAACAGGCGGAATCCCGATTTCACTGAGTACTGAAAGTGTTGGGTCCTTAATTGAATACCCTAGTAAAAGTGGTAGTTTGTCTAAATAGGCGGATCCCAATATAGACTCCAGTACATGTATGTATAGATATATATATATGTATACATGTACAGATATTATAGTCACTATAATCCTTATCCTAGGGACCCTCAAAGAGGTAACCTGATTTTGAAAAATCCCCAAGTATGCCTGTAATCTTAGGGCGGTACACAGGGGAGCCTTTGATGGACGCATCTGGTCACCGTCAACTCCATATGCATCCCCAGGGTGGCCTGCGAGTACCTTTTTTGGGGGACCTAGGGTTTAGGGTTTAGGTACGTAGCAAAAAAATGTAGCATATTTATCCGAGTGCTAGTAGTACAAGACTAGAGATATGTTGGAGCTTGACATGGGTTCTGTAAGGATATCATAGGGCCTTTCTACAACATGTGGTAGATGTTATGATATGATACGGATGATACGGCTGTGCTGGGATCTTTCATGACCCCCGATCTTATCTGTGTTTTAGAGCAGATGAGAGACGCCTGTTTTCTATGAGGGTTCGAGACTGCTATGGCGGAGATCCTCCACAAATTCTTGGGGTTGAGGTGATTGTCGCTCTTTTTGGTAGGGCTCTGGGTTAAGGGTGAGATCATCGGTCCTTTTCACTTTGTGTTTCTGTGAAAACTCTCTTCGCCAAACAGTGCACTGAAGTATCAGTTGGAGACCCAGCGGCTTGGATCCCAATTTTAACTGCACCTATACGACCTGTGTCATCGCCAGTCTATCTGATCCACGACAGCATTCCCTAAAATCTACGTTAGCTGAATGGCTGCTTCACATCATTTAGGCTGGTGGTCCTTCCGAGAATCCAAGCTGGATGTTGGCGATGTCAGGTTGCTGAGAAGAAGGAAGATTGCATGCGAGTTGGGCGCTTATCCAACTGCGTTTCAAGATGGGGCTTCCACATAAATGAGGGGCCCTTGCACGGAGCCCTGTAGTAAGGATAATTCTGCGTTTAGATGAATCTTGAGCCCCTGTGAAAATCTCAAACCAACGCTCCCTCTGGTGGGGTAGTCACACTTGCCAGAACTTTCTGGTTGCTTTGCCGCTTGGAGGGTACCCCGTGTGTTTGCATACTGCAAGCTCCAGTTTCATGCGCCTGCTGCACTCTGGTACAAGAGCCTTCAACCTCAGGTAGCACATGCTTCATGCTCTGTAAATTGCAGGAATGGTGCTTTCCTAAATGAGGAGACCCCAGTATAGACCCCCAAATGTTACTATCCATTGTTATGGGGTCCCCCAAGAAGGTATCCCTGATTTTGGGTGACCCCCAAAAATCAATATGCGCGCCCTGCTTCCACTCGTGCCGGCCATCAGCCATACAGTCAGCATGCGCCTGCGGTTAACACATGCAGTCCTTGATGCAGGGTTGGACATTCTCATGGGTAGAGTTGCTACTTTGAAGCCATGCAGAGGTTGGAGGGTCCCAAACATATCACAACATGAGGATATGAGCTATAGTCTAAACTCCTGTATCCCCCTCAATAAGCCCTATAGTAGCCCCTTATGTAATCCCCCCCTTTAAGGGGCTTAGGCCCTACCTCATATCCAAACATGAGCATATGAGCACCAAGGCAGCTCCTTGTGAAAAGCCCCACCCAGTTTCACTGAGGATCTGGATGCTGCCATACCGCTTGTACAGCAAGCGGAGGCCGAGCCTACCATTGCACCACTGTTCCCTGCGACATGCAGAGAAGCGCATAGAAGAATGATGGAGAATCAACTCGTTTCCACGAATACGGAATGTGAAGCAGACAAACGGAGGTGACCTTAAAATCTGTTTGCGGGGGGAGGGGGCGGCCGGTGTGATTCGCTGACAAGGTAGCGTAAACAATCAGCAACTCCGGATATTCGTACGTCATATGCTAGCTTATTCCTTGCGGATGCTTTAAAGCTGGTGCGACACTTCACGGCCTTGGGGAGGTAGTACAAAAGAAAGACGTGTCCTCCGGTTTAAATTCTGGGTACTTGTAACCGGGCGCCGCAGGCTTGAGGGGCTGGATGAAGTGTAATGATAGGAAATTGTAGGAACACCAACTGCCATTTGGTTTCCGTAAATATATCTTAATATGGATCCTAGGGCTCCAAGCCTATGGGTTATACTTGAACTGTGCCCCCAAGTCTTTAAACATGAGCTACATTCGCCTATTGGGAGCCTTATGGCAATACCTAAAATCTGAGTCCCTGGACCGTAAACCCAAATCCTTGGATCCTAAACGTCCTAAACCCTTAAACCGACCCCTTTTTCAAGCTCCGGCCTCGCAGTCGATGCGGACCTAAGCACAAAAAACAATCAGCCATACTCTAAACTGCTTCTATCCTCCTTGATAACCTCTAGGTTTTAGGGTTTAAGGTTCAGGGTTTAGGGTTTGGGGTGACCCTATAGGGTCTAAACTCCTAGTATCCCCCTCAATTTAATATTCCCACAATCGTGCCCTCTATAATCCCCACTCTAAAGGAGTTTAGACTGTAGCTAAAACGTTGTAGTCTCCTGGTGTACGCCTGTCGTTATGGGGAAAAGTAGTGCTTCATAGTGTGTCTACCTAGCCCTAAATCCCCGAATGCAAGGCAGCACTTGATGTTCTCGACAAGAAGGAGTTCAATGAGCTCAAGGCATGTGAAAGACTGGAGGGCCATTGGTCTAAAAGTCTTCCGGTCTGCAATATTGTGGTTTGGCTTCCAGCCGGCAATGTTGACCACGTGGGCTATAGTCTAAACTCCTTAAAGGTGGTTATATAGGGGGCTATTGAGAGGATACGAGGAGTTCAGATTATAGCTCGCGTGATGATGGGCTGTGGATGTTGTTGCTTCTCACATGCCATGTTGCCACAGGCTCTAACGCGGCCTCCGACTGATGTTGCAACAGTTTGCGAGACTGCTTTGCACTTGCTGGTCAGGCTCTTAGATAGGTCTTGCCCGTGTCACAATTGACCACATTTGTTGGGACAGGAGGCTCCTTTGAACAATGCTGTCTCATAATGAATCATGATGAGATTCGGCGCAGCTTACCTACTGCCTGCCTAAGACAGGTGGTCCCCAAGATATAAATTTTCTCATCGGGAGCATTTGCTTTCTAGTAGGGTGTCGAGGGATGTTACTAAACAAGAAGGACAATCCTAGGCTGCTACCTTTTGAGTCATAGGACTTCCTTGGGCCCCCAAGGACCAAAACACCCTACTAAACGTCAATAATCCCTAAGAGTGCCTTACTCAAGCCCTAAACCCTAAACCACTTTGCCGAAGGATTAAACACGACTGGGGGCCGCTTGCCGAGGCTGGCATTGATCCTCTCATTGACATCGACAAGAAGGGAAGAGCCAAGGAGTTTGGTAGGGTTTAGGGTTTAGGATTAAGGGTTTGGGGGGGGTTAAGGGTTTACGGTTAGGGTTTAGGGTTTAGGGGGGTCCCAAATTAGGGGTACCATTTTTTGTGGTGCCCATGATAAGGATTATAATATATTGGGGTATATAGTAGGGTTATGTAGGGTTCACATAGGGTTTAGGGTTTCCCAAAATTAGGGTTACCTTTTTGGGGCTCCCTATAATAAGGAATGAATATAGTATTTTGGGATCGATATTGGGGTCCCACTATTTTGGGAGAGTACAGGGTTTAGAACTAGATCCTCAGTTTGGGTGGTTCAAGGGGGCTAGGTAGCAACCCTCAACACCCCCTAATCTTCCCTAGGCCCTAGTACTTGGCTAGGGTACCTCGGACTCGGCTGGTAGGTCCAGGGTTTCAGCATTGATATAGGCTTCGCAGGGTTTAGCATTGCAGGGTATAAAGCTCAAGGCTTCAGAATTGGGAGGCTTAGGAGTGTCGCACACGTGGGAGTACAATCTCCATACTGTTGATGGAGGAAGTCTTCCACCACCTTAACTCCCTACAGTCCTAGGCCTAGGCGTTTTCATTACCACATTTTGGGGGACCTCAGTGGTCAGGACTTCTACTCTTGCAACGGTACAGCCCTAAGACACCTCGCGGTGCTCATGCTTGGAACAACACCCTGATTTCGATCTGGGAGCCTCTTTCAACACATAATCTTGGTCAGAGAAGGACCGCATAATTTCTTGGCATTTTCTATGTATCCCCGCACTTTGAGGAACCTCCATCTTGATGAGCAACAAATTCGAATGCAGGAAACCCCCAACAAAACAGCACCCAATTTGTTATGATGATCCCTCTATGTCTCTTGGGCCACTTAGACATGAGCTACCACGAATCCAACTCCTTAACCACCATTATCTCAGCCATCAAAAGGGAGCTACTAGAATCACCTCCTGGAAGAAAAGGCACCCCTAATATCCCCTAATAATGAAATTTCCCGTATACAGAATGTTACTATGTTGGGGACATTTATGATTGTTGGGGCAGCTCCTGCAGGCGGGCGATTCCATCCCTTATCTATCCCCATAAAGCCCTCAAAAAGGAACGAGTCGATATTGCTATCAAACTTTATAGAGGGCTTTCCTTGTGGGGGTGCTTATTATTAGATGTACAGATTTGCGGTATACAGGTGGGAATCCATTTTCTGGATATATCCAGAACGCCTTTAAAAGGCAAACACCCATTGTGGTTGCCTTCCTCAATCCTTCTTAATGGCTTTAATAAGGGACCCTATATACTAGTATTTAGTTTCCATTTCATTTTCCATTATCCCAATATTATCCCAATATTACCCCAATATGATATAGTAGTTTCCATTTTCTTTTCCATTATCCCTATATTGTAATTTGCACGATATCCCGAACTCTCAAGATGACTTCCCTTCAAAGTAGATGAAATAATGACACCAAACCCCCTCAAAACGGACCAAAAAGTAATTATTCTACTATAATGGGGTATATCTTGGGGTATATATAGGGATAATGGGAAAGAAAATGGAAACTACATGCTTTGAGGGTCACCTCCCTAAAAGAAGCTTTCATCAGCAGTAATTTTCCTGCGTGGGCTTTGGGGGTAGTAGAGGAAGCCGTGACCAAAGGGAACCACAACTGCACTGCTGTGGAGGATAGAAGCTGGAAAGGAGTCCAGAAGATGATGACCGACCCAAACAAGTTTCTGGCCCAGCTGAAGGCAGGGTTTGGGGTTTTGGATTCGGGGTTTTGGGGTTTAGGGTTGAGTGTTGAGGATTTAGGGCTTATGGTTTAGGAGGGTTTGGATGTAGGGCTTAGGATCCAGGGGTTCCACAAACCTTCTCCAACAAAGAACATCCTCAGGGGCGCTAGGTCACATTTCCGGAAATACGAAGGGCTTTCCTGTGAAACGCTCCCGCCAAGCTGCTCTTGGGTCTTTCCACGAAAAGCTGTACCTGCTCAAAAAACTTTCAGCCACTAGCCACTGGCTTCTGTACGTCACGGTGAGTTCGCCTCAGATACTAAGTCATAACGCGCTCACGGTTTTGGCGAGGAGTGATGCAGTCATTCTCCCTATGGTCACCCTCCTACCCGTCTCCTCCTTAGAGGGTTTTAATGCAATCTTGTCAGTACCTATTGTATGAAAAGGCCAGCCCTTACCACCTGACGTGCCCCTAGTTTCCCCTCAATACCAGAAACCAATATAGGGGTTATATAATGGACAAGAAAATGGAAACTACTATAATGGAGAATCAAATGGAAAAGAAAATGGAAAATGAAATGAAAGCTAGGGAATATGTGGCTCTTTGGATCCCTATTGTATGGACAGCCACTAACTTTGAGAAATTCTCAAGCCCTTCGTATCTGCAGGGATTCAAGCTGGTGATTGACGAGGGGAAAGTGCCGCCCCAGAACGTGGAAGAGGCCACGCACGCTGTGTGAGCTAGGGTTTTTGTTCTGGTTTTTCCTGAGCATATATAGGGTTCCATCAGAAAATTGTTGAGTGTATGCATTGGCTGTCCAGTTGCGGAAGCCTTAAATCAAAACCCTGGGTCTTGTGGATTTCTAGATTTTGTTGGCATTTGTGCGTGGGTCTCGCAGTGAGGTTCCTGGTATCTGGAGGTAGATGAGGGCCTTGAATTTACAGATACTTTCGAAGCCGGAACTACCAATAGTTAAACTGCAATCCTAATTCAAGTATGGTATCACTAGCATACCCCACAACGCAAATTCTAGATATCTAGTGCCCTACATCATACTAACCCTAAGGGTCCAAGGACCTAAATAAGAGGGTTTTAGGGCCCAAATCCCATGAATATTGTAGTATTTGGGCCCTAAAACCCTATTATTTGGGTCCTTGGACCCGTATATAGTCCCCCTATATTCCTATAACCCCTTTAAAGGGACCCTATTATTTGGGTCCTTGAGTTAGGGGACACCTCGCCCCACACCACTAAGTAACCCGTCGGCCAACTCGGCGGCCAAATATCAAGCCAAAAAATCCCGAA
>CAJNIZ010045351.1:0-20324 GCA_905231905.1 Symbiodinium pilosum
CCCGAAACCCTAAACATCCCTAAACACTAAGCCCATTGTCACCGGTGTGCAGACTTCTACTTTAATTTGCTTTTGAGGGGGATTGAGGGTGTCGTTTCACAGCTTGGGGTTTACAGGGCTCTGGGCTTAGGATTTAGCATTGCCGTTTGGAAGGGGCATCAGGAAGAACTTTCCGTCCGAGGCTGTTCCTGGTCAGCACATTACGAAACACCCGCGTGTTCTATAATCTTCACGAGAGACTTTAAAATGCCAATCCCCAACCCTAGACCCTGGCCTACTCATGACTTGGGTGCTTTCCCGCCCTCGACTTCTTCCAAGGAGATGTGGCCTCATGGACAGCCCCTTGGTCAAGACATTGAATCCGACCAACGCCCAAACAGTCAGTTCCAGGCTTAAGGTTCAGGGTTTGGTTATTTAGGGTTTAGGGCATACAGCAAATGTTGTTAAAGGTAAGTCAAGCGTTTGCGCGTGTCACACGTTTCGGTCAACTCATCTTGTGACCTAATATGGAGTCGCAGCTCCGGTACATGCTGCAGTCGCAGATGAGCCTGGTCGATGCACCTGAAAACCCTGACTTTCAAAGTCGCGTAATTCCACTGCTAAGTCCCCATAACACCAGATTTGCATACGCCTGTTTACCTTAACTCGGCAACGACAACCCAAACCCCACACTCAACTCCGGAGCCACCATCCTTCAACCCTGTAAGCCCTCTCAGCACCATGTGGTCCACTGGCATCCATTTGGCTTTCCACATGTGTCTACATATTGAGGGGCTATAGAAACCCAACCAACGCCTTCAACTTGACCCTCCTCCTGTGGAGGCCCTAAATCTCACAACCATGAAGCCCTAAAATACCCTGAACCTGAAAATCCTTAACCCTAAGATCCTAAACCCTGAAACCTGAGCCCCTAAACCCAAAAAACACAAATTTAGTGAGGCAATGGCGGCTCCCAGGGATTCCCCAAGAAGTGCAGCTTTTCGATGTTCGCCCCGGAGCGCTTCACCTGAAAGCTCCCCCCATATGCAGGGCTTCAAGATGCCAGGCTTAGTTTAGGGTTGAGAGTTTAAAACTTAAGGTTTAGGGTTTAGGGCTTAAGGTTGAGGGTTGAGGGCTTAAGGTTTAGGGTTTAGGGTTTGGGGCTTAAGGTTTAGGGTTTAGGGCTTTAGTCGTGTTTTCCCAAAATAGGGGGGCCCCAAGGAACTATAATCCTTATTATGGGTATCCTCACAAAGGTGCCCCTGATTTTGCCCCCTCACCGTGGGCCCCCACCCAGGTTAGGTATTGTACTAAGCGGTTTTTGGTAATCCCCAAACCCTCGTGATAGGGACCCTCTAGAAGTCCGATAACCAAAATCCCGTTATTCAATTTAGTTTGGGAGGTGGTGGTGTTTAGGGGCTGGGGTTGGGGTATCTTTGTGTTAAAGATTTAGAGTCAGGGTTTGTGCTGGGCTTCACCAAGTGGACTACCAAATTCTTCCAGCTGCTCCTATCTGCATGTCTCTGTACGTACATGTTAGTTTCCCATACTAAGGCGACCCCAATACAGACCCCAAATACGATAATCCTTATTATGGGGACCCCCCGAAAACGTACTCATAATTTTGGAACCCCCATATGTATGTGTACAAACTTGCATGTAAATATGTACCCGGTGCCTCTGAAGGAGCGCAACAGGAATTATGATTGTGTGAGGTGTTCAAGAAATCCCTTTCGGTCAAATTATTGGGGGTGCGCTGTCTAGGCTTTCTAGTTGTCATACATGTTTGAAAAAAGGGTTGCGGGCTGGAGTCTGCTTCCTGGGCAGAAGATTCATGCTTTTAACTGGGATACAAGCCCTAACCCTAAACCCCAAGCCCCCGTACCTTTCACTGATTCCTGGAGATGCTGTTGCTTGGGCATTCAGCAACCAACTGGCGGGAGGGGTTGAAGAAGCTAATTGCCAACAATATAGGCTTTAGGAGGCAGATTGAACTGCGTAGACATGACCCAAGACCGAACATATCGCAGACAACTGGCTTGCTGTTACTGTAAGGAGTTCAAACTTTCAATAGAATAGCTATATTCAGGAACCCTTTTATATTCCCATTGTCTCGTAATCGAATTGATATCTCTAATAGTAACCCAGAGGAACGAACATGACGCAAACAACTTCTTCTACAGGCATGCCCGTTCTGATGCAGGAATTGTACCCATGCTGAGCGGTCGACCATGTGAGTAAACAGGTCGTATGGCCTCAGCCGCAACCACACGGTAGCTTTCCCCTGAGAGAGAGGTCCCCAGGTTCAAGCATGAAGTACCGGATTGCAGTTAAGGAATTTAGACAATTAAGTTACTGTAACTGGGAAACCCTATGAAGGAACTTAGACTAACCAAGTTACTATAGCAAGGAAACCCTGTTCTTTACTGTATACCCGTATCATGGTGACCTAGCTTAAGTTCCTTAGCAGCAACCCCGAAGCTGGCTGCCCAACTACGCAGCGCATCCCGAGAAGCTACGTAAGGTGCAAACCTGAGGGTCCAAGGGCCCAAATAGTAGGGCTTCAGGTCCCAAATACGTAAAACCCTATTATTTGGCTCCTTGGACTCTTAGGGAAAGGGACTCGGAAGAAACTCTTTTGGGCAAGAGGCGACAAAACAGACAACACGAATGAGAGCCGAGAAGCAGTGAGAGAGGTCTAGGGGTTAGGGGCTAGGGGTTTAGGGGTTTAGGGGTTAGGGGTTTTGGGTTTGGGGTTTAGGGCTTAGGATGTAGGGTTTTAGGGTTTAGTGCATCCAAGGGGCAACCCCTTCTGATTCAAAGCAGTGAATGCGCGCTGCCGCAGCGCATCCACATCTATGCCTCGGCATGGGCATACATATTCAGCTGCTTCCCGAGTAGGTCAATTGCCAAACCCTAGAGTCATCTATAGTACTGTCTACGAGGGAATATGGGTAATGAACTGGTCACAAACCAGGTTTTGTCCCATGCCGCCCGACCCAGGCCTTTACGAACGTAAGCTGGCAAGCCTCTTGTGGTGATTGCAGCCTCTTAGGTATGAATCAAAAGCACCAGAAAGAAAGACATGAAGACAAGGTATCCGTGGAAACATGCACGCCTTGTTGTTTCCAAAGCCAGCTCTTCACGCCATACCAACTCCCATCTCACTCCCCCAAAGCATTTCAAGATGTGCATATCCTTACATATGTACATATACTCACGCTCACGCCAGCCCATGTGCATGCTGACAAATGCTTAAATACATGAGTAGATTCATGCATGTTACAGCCGAGATCGTGGTACGCTAACCTGTGGTCCATCTCATTTTTCCAGTTGTCCATTTAGGTCTCCACTGTCGCGGCAGCATCCCGAAACCTTAAAACTTAAATCCTGAACCCTACATCCTGAACCCTCAAACTTAGATTGAAACCTTAAGCCCTAAACCCTAAACCCTAAGGCCCTGAACTCTAAATCCTTCAGCCAAAGCTCTACCTGTAACCCCTCAAACCTACTGTTTATGGGTCTTAAGAGTAATTACTACTTAATTCTAGGTAACAGCGGTCACGGGTAAACCCTAGATGCTCAATCCCTAAACCCTAACCCTAATTCCTAAACCCTGATTCCTAAGCCCCGGCTCCTGCACCCTAAACCGTACGCCGCCGTACCCAGTAGTGCCCCTGGTACCCATTAGGGTAATAGGGCCCTATAATGGAGAATCAAATGGAAAAGAAAATGAAAAATGAAATGGAAACTGGGGTTATATAGGGGTTATATTGTCACTATAATAGGGTATATATGTTTCTAGGATCAGCGCTTTGCGAAGCCGACTTGGACTGGTTGAGCTCGATAGCTTCCTGGGCACTGTGATAGTGATAGGGTTTAGGATTTGGAGTTTTGGATTTAGGATTTAGGGTTTAAGGCTGAAGGCTCAGGGTTTAGGATTTCAGTTCAAGGCTTGTAGAAATTGAGGACGGTTCATGTCCTAAGTGTTGTACCAGTTTAGAGCGGGTTTTGCTTATGACCCCATAGAGTTTGTATCTATTCTGGGCTTGGGGGCTCATAGGGTTTCGGATTGAAGTATTAGGGTCATGGGATAGTACCCCAGTAGTGGAGAATCAAGTTGCAAAGACAATGACAATTCAGGGAAACCTGCGTTTAGATAGGGGACTACACAACATTATGTTATCCGTAGGGCCCTAAGTCTCTAAATAATACCTACATTGGGCCTATGAAGTGCATAAATGGTACCTACATAGAGCCTTATACATGTATATACCCACAGATACATATACGCATACATGGGAGGACAGCGATTTGACATATCATCTCAATACAGCCCTAAACCCTAAACACCTAAGCCCTAAACCCGTACACCTGTAAACCCGAAAAATGCCGGCTGATAGTGTAGAAGCTTAAACGAGGCCTTTCTGGAGTTTGGGCTATAGCTCAAACAGATCGCAGAATGACATTGGTAATTTCTTGGGCCCCTAAATTCCTACACCTCCATACCCCTATATCTCGATAGAACCCCTAGATGATCCACAAGTCCCGAAACTCCCTAAACCCTAAACCCTAAACCCTAAAACCCTAAACCCTAAAACCCTAAACCCTAAAACCCTAAACCCTAAACCCCTAAACCCTAAACCCTAGTCAGCTGGAGTCCCCACCTTCATAGCAAACTCGAACTTGCCGAAAGCCCGGCTAATCAGGAGAATCGCCTGACAGGGATTAGGGGTTTTAGGGTTTAGGGTTTTAGGGTTTAGGGCTTAGACCACAAAGCCCGGTTACTTCAGAAATGCCACTGGAGCAATGCCCAAAGGTTTTGAGTTTAGTCTCCCGGGAGGTATGCCTAAGAAGGATGTTTCCAACAGAAAGTGGGGGGCTGTATAAGGCTGCAACATAGTAGGAAGCGGATGTCTTCCAGGAACTTGTACGATACTATCTAGCAATTATCAGCTCCACGGCCCTATAAACTGGACGTCTTTCAGACCTCAATTTTCTAATGCACCCTAAATAACCACAACTGCTCCCCATACACCCTCTAGAAAAGATTTGCGTGAGTCCACTAAAACCCTAAATCCCAAACCTCAAGCCAAGGCTTAGGCCCCAAAGCCCCCTTCACCCTACACTTTAGGGAATCTAGGGAGCCACCCCCAAAAATCAACGCTGCCTCCCCCCACTGTCCCCGCCGCACCCCCCCCCCCCGCGGAATGTAGGATGACACTTTCAGTTTCACCTTGCGCTTTCCTATCCGTTTGATTCTCATTACACCCTGCACCGGTATACATTTCCTTAGACACCTTCCAAGGAACCCTGATACCTCAAAAATCAAAATCCTGCACCCTAGAGTAGAAACCCCACAGTAGCTGCAAGTTTCGTTCCCAAATCGTTATATATGCATTAACATGCCAGCCTTGAACCCTAAACTTTAAAGCCTCAAATCCCAACCCTGCCTCGGCTTCGCCGCCGAGGAAGCCATAGCCGCCCACGCGGGAGTTGGTGAGGGGCGGGGGCCAAGTGACCTGTTTAGGGTTTAGGGGCCAAAACGGTTCAGGGTTTGGGGTTGAGGGTTCGGGTTTTGCATCGAGAGTTTAGATACGCTTCGGGCCGCGGAGTTTTGGGTTCATGGCTAAGCGTCTCTGGTTTCGAGCCAAGGGTATGGGGTTGAAATCTTAGGGTTCACTGACTTAATGCTTAAGAGGAGTGGGGACGGAATATAGGTACTGTGCTTAGGAATTACACACGGGATGAATATATGAACCCACTAGCCTCTTATACCCTAAACCCCCAAAAAACTCCAAAAAACTCTGTGTTGAACCGGAGCAGGTTGAGGCTCGCAGGGCCAAAAGGGTTTCGGATTTAGGGCTGAGGGGTTTAGGGGCCTAGAGATGTGGGTTTAGGGGATTAGGGTTGAGGGGTTTAGGGGATTTAGTTTCAGGGCTGAGAATTGGGGATTTGTAGGATTGATCTCCTTGATACTCGCTTGAAACAAGATGCCGGTTTTGAGAATGCCCCACTACTGGGTTGCTGGAACTTTACTGAAGTTACCATAATGTGTGTACATAATAAATGATAGTGGCTGCATAATTTTAGTAGCTTAGAATGAAATTCCTTAACAGCTGCTCAGACTGGAGATCTTCCAGTACTTCAACAAAGCGAGCATTCTGGATACAGCTACTCACAAAAGGATTGACAAGCTGCTTCCCGGTGAAGCTGGAGAAAAAATATAGGGATCCCAGCGACACATAATGTAGATCCATGATTGATAAACACCCTCCTTTTAAGTGCCTTAATAGTAGGATCCCTATTATAATCACCATTAAGGGGAAGGTGCTTATGAATTAGGAGTCTACATTACAAGAGGGGGCTCGGGGAGGTTCCCACGTTAACTAGTTTTGGGGAGGATAAGATCGCCTGCTTATTCCAAGAAGTCCGCAAAGTTGAGAAAGCTTGCAAGCCATCATGTGAGCTATAGTCTGAACTCCTCGTATCTCCCTTAATAACCCCTATATCGCTCCCGCTCTGTAATGCCCTTATAACCCGCTTTCAGGAGTTTAGACTGATGTTGGATCCCGATTCGTGTGGGGTTCCTTAATTCTGCGAAGTTTCGTTGAAACTATTCAGCAGCCCCCTGTTCATTTGGGTTCCCTTAATTGTGCGAAGTTGCGGCGCCAAAAGATAATTCCGAGCCGATCCTGATCCGTCCTATTTAATTCTAATTAAAACCTAGGATCCAAATTCGGTTCATCGCCCCTATTGAATTCTAATTACAACCTAAAATCCAGGTATAATTTGGGGGGCGCCCCTACACTAATCCGGACCCCACGTTACAGCTGATCTCAAAACCCCTCCACCCTAGAACCTGCTGGCGGTTAGTAAGGAGAAGCAACCAATTGCATGTAAAATCATGCAAGATAAATTCCATGGAAGAAACAGCCCCAATAGCCTTGACCGTTCATCCGTACTTGCCAAAGCCTGTACTCATTCCCTGTCACCAAATGTATGTCCTCACTCCCTATTGTACTCCCCGATTCTGAAGCTTGAAAGCTACCCTGCCTACAACCATGATCAACACATGTGCGAACACCACAAGCAAAAACACACAGACAAAAAACAAAACGCGCCAAAGCCCATGAAGCACCACCAAACCACAATCGCACCTACAGAACGTTTGAGAGGAAAACCACAGAAATTAAGAGCTTTTCCCTAAGTAATGTACCAGGCCGGATGATCAACGTTGTTTGACGTACCGCCACTGTGTTTCAAAGTCTGCCCTCCCACCCAACTAGTGCACCTCAAATCACCCTACATCATCCTTGAAAGGGACGCTCATCATCCCCACTGACCTTCAATAGGGGTAATATTCTGATAATGGCAAATAGAATGGAAACTACTATGTAGTATAACCCATATATAGCTCTATATAATAGACCCTGGACCCTACGTCGAGAAACCCTACAAGTTTCACGAACGCCCGCCTGGCACTCGGATTTGTCGTAGATGTATCCGCACTGCAAACCATCCAGGAATCCCTGGCAGCTGAAATCTCACGTCAAACTACCAGGTGCTTGCAGCGTCAAGCTACTCGTTAATAGAGCAGGAAGGATTGGATTCTTGTAGTGTGAAGCTTGGGTTAGCACCTCGGGCATGGATCCCTACAGCAGTTTAGGCCTCAGGGTGGGAAAGATGGAATGACCTCCTGTAGTTGTCCCTACCACTGAACCCTAGACCCTAGATGACCCCATCAACTTTACACAAAACCCTTTGGCCAATCCTACCAGGTGCCAGTGAAGGAGCGCTCTGAGGCCGCTTCAGTGGATTGGAGCCCTGGTCAGGCAAATTATGGTAATCCTTAGAGTCAGGGTCCCCCTTAAAAACCGCAATGTACTATAATCCTTACTACGGGGACCTTGTTGGGGACTCCTAATGTTCGGAACCCGAGGTCAAGGATCTTAGCGGCATGGTTGTAGATCGGGCTGTTGTGCTTACCCTGCCCACCCCCTTCCCGACCAGCATGGAACCCTAAACCCTACAGACCCATCCAATATGCGGACGGTAGTCTACAGGGAACCCCCTCCACTGGATCATGGCCTCGGGATGCCGCCCCTCTTTTGGAGAATGCCCCCCAACCGATGACAGTAGTAGTAGAATATGACTAGAAACACAATATTGGGGGCTGTTACAGGGTAAGGCCAAAATCCGATCTACGCTGGCTGAATTGCAAATATCCGTAAGCCCGAACCGAATGACAACTGGGATCGGCTTGGGCGAGACCGTTTAGACACATAAGACCCCTAAGCCCCTAAGACATAAACCCTTAGCCTGAAACTCTAAACCCCAAACCTTAAGCCTCAAACCCTAAACCGTAAGCCTTAAACCCTACACGCTAAACCCTAAGACTTCGATCCTAAACCTGAAGCCCTAAGCCTTAAACCTTGCCCCTCTAAGACTCTGAACTGGAAAACGGGGCAAGATCCAGCCTTGCCGTCTTCAATGGTCTTGGGCTGAGGCAGGGCTTAGAGTTTCCGAGAGCTTTCTGTTGCTAAGGTTTGGGGTTTTGAGGATTGAGGGAGTCTAGGTTTTAGGGGTTGCGTTTTTTGGGGTCTGGGTTGAGGACTTTGGGTGCAGAATTGAGGCTTTGGAAGGCCTAAATCCTATAGTCCCTGTTAAGTAGATAGAATATGGCTTTGGGTATTTTAAAATACGCTCCCCATATACCCCATATTCTATCTACTTAAGCGGGACTATAAGCCCTTAGTGGGTTTTGCTCTGAACCGTCTTCCTTGCTCTGGGTGGGTCTGGGGTGCTCCAGTGATGTACGGCTGACGCCCCTCATAAACTCCCAGGGTGTTCTGTGAGTAAACCAGCCCTATCATGTCTCAAGCTGGCTTGCATAAGCCAGGCATGATTATAAACCCACTGCCGCAGACAGGACACAACCACTGTCCACTCCAAATCCTAAGCGCTAATTCCTCGAATCCCAGACCTTTACCCCTAAACTCCCAACCATTGAACTTCCTAGACCCTTTGAAAATCCAAAAGCAAAGAGTGCCGCACCCTAAACCCTAAACCCTATAAATTCTTACATCAAACCGTAAAACCCTAAACCTAAACCCTAAACCCTATGAAATTCCTACATCAAAACCCTAAAACCTAAACCCTTAACCCTATGAAATTCCTACATCAAACCCTAAAACCCTAAACCCTAAACCCTAGAACCTTTCGAGCCTCTCCATGCTTCAAGACCGCTTTGGGAACCCGAGTCTTCGAGTTGAAGGTGTCTGGCCCCTCCTTGGGACTTTGGGTGCTTCTGGAGGGGACCTTTTAAGGGTTTGGGGGGCTTGGGGTTCAGGGGTTAGGGGTTCAGGGTTTGGGGTTCAGGGTTTGGGGTTTAGGGTTAGGCGGGCTTGTTGGGTCTTTGTATGACGGGTTCGGGTGCAGGAGATGGGCACAGCTGGGACTATCAGCAGTGAACCTAAAGTCACTAAAGAGGCTTGTGGTCACGGAGACTTGGTTTAGGGGTTAAGGTAAGTCTTTGAGCTTGAGCCACCCTAGCATCCTTGCAAGAACATGGATAGAAACGCTGGTGCGTTGTGATCATCATGCTGCAGCCAGGTAGGAGTTCGCCTGAATCAGGATTCCCAAGTTGGGGACTCCAACATCAGCACCCGTATGATAACAGGAGCCCTGAAGAATTGAGGACTTCCCATAAACAAGTGCAGTTTCTTGCGACGCCATGAATAAAGGACACTACAGTGTGGATAGTGGATATGTGTGTATAGACTGGATTTGGGGCTCACCGCAGCAAAGATTTGTGTTCAAGTTTGTGGTTTAGAGTGGGCTGTGTTTGGGCCAAACTTTCAGTTTCGCAACGGCGAACGCACAGTCAGCCGAGTCAGATTCTGTTCCTGACTGGTTAAGTTTTTAAGCTAGATCACTGAGATTTGCATCGCTAGGCCCGCACCCACTTATAAATTGCAATGAGTCGAAAGCCTGTGCCCGCTCGCCCGCTAGGACAAGCCTCTGTTACAAACGCTTGAAACGCGTGGCTTGCTATATACCCTTTGTCGCGCGTTGTCGTGCGGCTAGAAAAGACCTAGAATACTCACGGTATTGCAGGGCCAGTCGCGCTCCTTTTACATAACCATTGTAACAAGGTATGTCGTGAGTGTGGGCCTTGGCCTTGGCACAAGCCTTTGGTTGTGACCGGCTCCCAAATTGTGTCCACAGGCGTAAAGGTACTTCAACCAGTCTCTACATACTCGTGTTCTCGCATTATACCATGGGCCAATCCCGAATCATCTCTCAATTCCAAACTTCTTCCGCAACGCGCAATCCCCAACATCCTCAACTTACTGAGGGATGGTAAGGAATGAAGCAATAGAATATGGGGACTTCTTAAAGAGGAGTATAGAGGCAGCACAAGAGGGATCCATGCCTCCCCTACTGAGTAAGCCAATCAAGACACAAACTGACTGAATTTGGTCCTTATTCTCCCAGGACGAAGAAGGATTTTTCTTGAAGTAAATATCAGGAAGATCTTAAAAATACCACACAAGTGCAAGGAATCCTTAACGTGGACCTAGTCAAGAGTCGTAGCGCATCTTCAAGACTTCGCCACCGCCCAACTCGCACATGTCCACCGTGATCTTATGCACGCCCGCCTGGAGGTTCCTTGCACAGAAACGGCGAAGCTTTCCAGTCATTGTAGCAGCAGCGGCGTACCAATCCCGAATAGTATCGTAATCAAGGATGACTCTACTGGGAGCGGCAGCGGCAGTAGCACTGATCATACTACTAACAGTGGCAGCACTGGCACTAGTAGTCATCGTAGTGGTAGTGGTACTAGCAATGGGAGTGGCAGGCACTGGTTGCAGCAGCCGTGGCCGCAACAGCACTAGGAGCCATAGCCGTGGTGATGGGCTCAGCAAATCTTAAGAGCACTGCAACAAGCCCGAGACCTCCATGTCCTCACTCTATTCAATCTCTCCTATAAGCTCCAAGCCGTGAACCGCAATTCAGCTTCCATAAAACATTTCCGGAGAAAAGTCCAGGTGCTGCTTGTCGCTGCCCCTCTCTCGGTCTCCGTGGCAACCATTGTTGTCCACAATTTTCTTCCCGTCCAGGTACATGAGCGAGCCTCAAATTTGGTGTTTCTGGGCTACAGCAAGTTTAGGCTTTTGACTTTCTTACCTTTGGTTAGCTAGGAATGACTGGATGGATCCTTATAGTAGTTCCGATATAACCCCTTATTGTAGTCTTTATTTCCTTTTCCATTTTTGCATTCCCAGCTAAGAAGGCCAGTTTAGGGTTTTGATTGCCGAGTGCCAGGCTGCAAAGTTGCAGAGATGAAAGGGGATTTGGCATTGGGGAGCAGGGCTTAGGCTTCAGGCAGTAGCAGTCAGCGTTGTCCATGAGCCAGTGATTGAGGTTACGATTTTGGGGGCTTGTGCTTGTGAACTGTAAACTGCGAAAATTAGACGCTGAACTCTGTATCCACCAGGCTGTAACCCTACACTGTACAGTGAAACCACAGCCCCTAACCCGCCATCCGACTGTCCAAAACTCACTGGCTGCTAGAAGAGAATGGAGGAATTCATACACTCGATAGTAGCCCCGGTCTAGCTTGATTCCTTCATTCACCACTAAGAACCTTTAAGCAAAACGCAAAACCCTCTACAGGACCAGTGTCCATCGTCCGAGCTCAGGTAGAACTTGTAGTCGCCTGATTTCTTAAAACCTACTAGGCGTTAAGACTTGAGGTTTATAGGGTTTAGGGTACAAGCATGTCACCTGAGAAGGCGCTGCTGCAACAACTGTTCCTTTTTATGGGGTTCTGGTGCTGCGGGGAGGGTATCATCCGCGGAACACAGAATGAAAGGCTGATTTGAGTGGGTCAGAATGTCTCAAAACGATCCCTAAAGGGATTATATTAAGGACATCCCCTCCGTGTCCCATGTATCCATAGGGCCCTCCTACTTCAAGAACTCGCATGATCCACCAAGTCCAAAGCAAAATTAATGGGGACAGTGCATGCAGAATGTCAGGATAATAAGTGATGCCATCACTAGGTGGGTTGGTTGCAGGTGGTATACTCCCATACACACACAAGCACACACACACACACATATATATATATATGTACATATGTATATATGTATATATATATATATCTATTTATATCGCTTTCATTTGTCGTTTACACTGCTCCTACAAGTTATATGGTCTTACGGGGTCCACTCAAACTACCCACCTGCTGTAATGAGGGGCGTGTGAACTGCTACAAAGCTGCCATGTCATATAAACCGCAGGCGAGTCCAGAACCCTAAAACCCGAACCCCGTCTCTCTCTCCGCGCCTGGGCTTGTGACGACCACAGCGCCCTTGCACCTGTAAGGACGGTAAGGCGTTCAAGGTCTAGGTTTGGGGGTTTAGGGTGGAGAGTTTGGTGTCCTAAGGCTTGGGGTTGAGTGGTTTAGGGCTTCACGGATTCAAATTTCGATAAGAAGGGGGATGGGTGACATCCCTCTTATGAAATATGACAACATGGAATCAGGTGTAGAAACCCTGCGGCGACTGCAGGATTTAGGCTTGGAAAACCTTAGCCGCTCGAGGGCTTTGGGATCTGAACCTTTGCCATCTACGACCCTTAGGGTCTACCTAGAGAAGCCTCAGACTCTTTAAAACGGGTAAGGACCCAAACGCCTTAGGCGAGAGTTGTCTGGATCAAGGTCTAGTTAGGGTTTAAGGGCTTCGCAGGGGGCTTCATTCGCACTCCGCAAGGCATAAGAATCCGTATGTTAGCTTGGATCCCTGAGGGAATTCCCCAAATTTAGGTGTCCCTTTTTTGGGGGTTCCTACAATAAGGAGAAACTACCACAGCCAAAGAAGCATGAAAGGTCCAAAAGAATGCAGCCTGCTTGTGGAACATGGCGCCTTCGTTGTAGGGTCTTGCTTGGGGGTCAGGTTTTACCCACCTGAATTTTAAACCGCGCCATCTCCCTGCTTGGACATGCCCCAGACCTCAAGCCGGCACCCAGAAGCCCATTTTTGAACTCTCGCTTTTAGGTGGACCCTGCACCCAGCAATGGAGACTATAAAGGATAATAGCGATTGTATTATTCTCATTATACAGCTATTACAGGGTTTGGGATGCTGCTAAAACCAAGCCTCCTCAATGTCCCATAATATGATGAGCACTGAAAATGAGAAGCCGAGCCGTGACATGAGGGAAATCCCATGAGTGGGCATCTCCAAAACATCGGCAGATAAAGGATGTTCCTCCGTAAGCCCTAAACCCTAAACCATGAACCCTGAATCCTGAACCCTAAACTCTAAGCCCTAAAACCTAAAACCTAAATCCTCGCAAGGCTTAAGAACCACAAGGGTTTGAGTCAAGAAACTGCCACATGGGAGTTTCTCAGAGTTACTCCTACATGGTGTGCAAACCGGGCCCCATACTCACTACATTATCCTCTATATATATGTATATATATACATACATGTAGATAAATATATTCCCCTCCACAAAAGATGAATACCTAGATATGTATCTCTCTCTCTCGCTCTATATGTATATATATATATATATTTGGCTGAGCGCACCCTCCTCGTCTCTTAACCCTAAATGTTAGACCCCTGTGTGAAGAAACCGGTGGTCTGGAAGAACCGCCGCGCCCACCTGACACAGAATTGATCTTTCTTGCGGTAGCCCGGAAACTTTCCATTCTCCTCCAGGATGTGTGGGTGTAAGTTGAAGGCTCAGGTTTTATGGGCGTGGGGCTTAGGGTTCAATTTGTTTTGCTTGTGCTTTTTTTGCATCTCTCAAGCATGGTCCGTTTGAGGTTCTTGCCTCATTACATCCTGCCCGAATCCGTGGGATATCTCACACGGCGACGCCCTAAGAACTCTATTGTTACCAACTGGAAAAACACCAGAACACTAACAACCCCATGTTACCCTGTGCTAGGTACGAAGGCTCGGTTTGGTATACTGACAAGGGTACCCTCTCAAAACTCTCCAGGTAGATGTGGATTGTTCTCAAAATTGTGTATCTCCCTCTCAGAATGTAGCAAAAGACTTAATTGTTGGTGTTCCTGTAAAGCCAACCAAAACCAAAAAAAACAAAAAACAAAGGAATTACCCGAGGGTAGTAAAGTTGTGGGTCCCTTTTGGTTATATACCATCTTAGGGCACTTAATATTTTGGGGGGTATCAAAATGGGACCTTAATTTTGGGAACTACCCATGTATGGCAAAGGCTTCCGACCATGATATCATCTTGGAACCTCCCGTTTCATGTAGGGGCCGAAATAATTTGATTACCGGATTGCCGTCAAGGATCTTAAGCAATTTCTCCATTCCAAGGGAATTGTACTTTTTTCTACACGCTGCTCATACAAAGTTCACACTCTAGCAGCTCAGTTTAAAGTCCTTAACAGCAACCCAGGACGAGGTTTTCGTGTGTGGGATTCGGCGGACAATGGCAAAAACCGAAAGGATAAGAAAAAGGGTTCAGGGCCAGTGGCATTGAAAGATGTTCCGCATGTTGTTTCTGGATGAGTCGCAGTGGCGTCTCCTAAAAACAGCTCTAAACACTAAATCACGGGGGGTGGCGTCTGAACACTTGGTGGAATTATGTCGGACATTCAGTTTCAGTGGATCTCGTCGGAAATGGGAAAGCCCTTTCCAGACAAGGTCCTTTCTACAACATGCCCACAAAATCTAACTGCCCAAAGAAACTAGCATGCAATTCCATGTAAGCCACTTCTCAAGACAAGCACCTTGCAAACTTGCAAGCAGCCTCGTTCAGCTCTGATGTTCATGCCCACGCCTAGGTCATGAACTGACTTAGGCGAGCATGTACTCGGTTGCTGCTAAGAAAATTACAGCAACTTAATTCTCAAGTTCCCTAGCAGCAACCCAGTGTAGGGCAGAGTGGTGCTTCAACCCGGTCCATGAAAATCTCATCCACGATCTCTGTATGCTCAGGTGTCCTTTGCAAACCAAAGTCGTTTCGGGCTCCAGGCTTAGGGCTAGGGATGTTGGGGGCTTGGAGTTCAGGGGTTGGGGCTTTGGTTTCACCAGGCCAGGATAGGTCTGGGTTCATGGTTTGAGCTTCGGATCTAGGGTTTGGGATTTAGTGCTCTAAACCCTAAACCCTGAGGAACTAGTATTTAGGGGAGCCTTGCTTCCCGACTCTCGAAGGAGCCTGGCTGCAATCCCCGCAGAGACTTCAACAAGTGCGACATGTTTGACTTGATCAGGAGCTTGGCGCAAAAACAGTCATGGGTAAGGGCCGGGTACCAGGAGGCTGGGAATACTACAGAGGCACGATCAAGAAATCACACCGGGACAATGACATCCAGAACTACCTACGGTGTCTGAAGAGGTCCTGCGATGAGTAGCATGTTCCCCTCCCACTAAACATACGGATGCTGCGACCATCTCCGGATGCTATGGGGCTGCTAGAGGTGATTAGCCCTGAACCTGAAGCGCTTAGCTTACTTCCGGTTAGCAAGGAATGAAGAAACGGATCCTTATACTAGTCTGTATGTAATCCCCAAACCCTAAACCCTAACCTCCGAACACTAATCCCCAATCATACAGCAGTTTCCATGTTCACCGGAACCGCCCCTCATCTTTCCATCCCCCATCCCTAGCCATAGCTCAGCGCGCCAAGGTCTGGGACTTGGCATTGGGACTTGTCCTGGGATAACGGAAAAGAAAATGGAAACTGCTAAATGGAAACTACTATGGTATATAAGGGCAATAGGGATGATAGTCGGATAATGGAAAGGAATATGGAAACTACTATAGTATATTGGGGTTATATTGGGATAATGAACATAAGATGGAAACTACTATATCATATTGGGGTTATATTAGGATAATGGATAACAAAATGGAAGCTATTATAGTATATTGGGGTTGTATTTGTATAGTTGAAAATACTATGGAAACTACAATAATATATTGGGGTTATCTTGGGATACTGGAAAAGAAAATGGAAACTACATGAAACTACTATATTGTAGTAGGGTGTATACTGGGGTTCAGGGTTTAGGTTTCAGGGTGTTCGGCGTTTGGGATAAGGTTCGAGTTTAAGGCTTTTAGGCTCTGGGGTTCAGAGCTTCGGGTTTAGGAGTTCGGGTTTAGGGCTGAGGGCTTAGGGCGCTCCGTGCTTGGGAGTGCCAAGAATACAGACTTCAGTATGTGGGGTGTATATAAATGCCTATTTTAAGTAACCCCAAACCCTAAACCTTAATTACACTTCAAGTGACCCCGTAAGCAGGAGCCAAAGACTCCAGAAATCATCAGAGCCTTCAACCCAAAAGATGCAAACTTCCCCGATAGATTGCATGGTTTCCTTTACAAAAATGCAACTTCGCCGAACCTGCTGGATAGCAAGCCCCCACTCCAAAACATAAACCCGAAAACCGAAGCCCTAACCCCCTAAGCCGAAAACTAATGCATTCTTAAATCCGATTTGCTCCTACAACCCCTTGAAAGAGCAACCTAAAACTCCAGACCTTAGAACCTAAAATCTAAACCCTGAATCCTAAATCACGACTGCCTTATCAGCCGCCAAGTCTACTTGCAACCTGCACCCGCAAGTGAGCAGCTAGTTTTGGTGACCATACCCCAAGAGAAGGATAGGACCTTCAACTCTATAGTGAGACCATGGTCTCCCCAAATTCAAATCCAATCCCAAAATAACCTCAAACCGAACCCTAAACCCTAAACCCTCAATCCTACACCCTAAACCCTAAAACCAAGTGGCGTAGAAGTAGTCGCATTCCATTCCATCCTCAAGTTCGGCCTGGCATCTTTCCATGTATTCTGCATCTTGCTTGTTTTGCCGTGAGGGAAGGGGGGATGTTGGGGGTTTACGTACTCTGTGTGTGTGCGTGTGTGTGCTATTTAGGGTTGAGGATTTCTGCTTAGTAGGGAGGAACGGAATATGTCATATAGGGATCATATAGGGATTCCATTCCCTTATTCCCTGCCAAGCACACTTCACCGCGAAGAAGCTTACTGAGGGGGGGCATGGCTTGATATCTGACACAACATATGACTCGTGGCAGGTTCAAGCAGGCCGCATGCCCATATGCGCAATGCACATCCCTAAAACTTGAAGCATAAAAACCTCCGCCACTCCCTAGACTCTGACTCCAAACAAAGGTCTGCCGCAGGCCGACACCAACAACTGCTAAGGAGCTTATTTATGGAAATTCCTACCTACCCATACTCCGGAACGTAAACCTTAAATCCTATCTACCCAGATTATTGCAAAAGAACTTATGCTCCACATCATGAACCCAGCGAATGGTTTAAGGCTTTGACCTTGGGACTTGGGACCCTGCAAACTAGACAAACAACGCAAACTCGCACACACGCCACTGACCATGATACTACAATAGTAATAGCTAGCAATACTAGTGATAGTGAAAGTCAAGGCCAACATCAGAGAATGTTCAAAGCATTTAGGAAGACTCAACATAATCAAGTCAGGGAAGGTGTCAACCACGATCATTCTCATTACCTGCAGTTCTGTAATTCATGTCAAGCTTGGCCTCTCGTCTGAGTTCCCTGACCCTAAAGAAGCCGAAAGTCCGGAAACAGAAGTTTCGGGGTTTAGGTAAGGATCTCTTGACCTACCCCAAAGCATGCGGACAAAACCCAACAAGCGCCAAGCGCGCCTGTGCAACCTCTAAGTCAATGCTGTTAAAAATTTACCAGAAAAGTCAAAATTGCTACTGCTGAAAACTATGTAGTGCTTATGGGAAGGATGGTACGCTTCTCGATTTGTGTCTGTCACCCCACGTAGGACTCAGGGCTTAGGAATGTTTATGTAGGTGCCTCGGGAGATGCTTTTTTGGCGACACCCAAAGCCTGATTTTAAGTATGTAGCTTGGAACAAAACCCAAGTATTGTAGATACCTGAACTACCCCGGTCACAATCCTTGTTTTCTTAGAACGGAAGGTACCCCCCCAAATGCCGTGTTATGATTTGGGGCCCTTAAGATGCAAAACCCTGCACCCCAAACCCCAATCTCAAACCTAAAACTCCAAACCCAAAACCAAAACTCAAATCTACCCTAGACTCTAGACTCTAAATCTCATAAACCCTAAACCCTCAGCCCCTACATCCCCCAAAATCCCCACTCCAATCACCGCTACCTGCGGGCCCAGGCTTTCCTTCGAACGTGTCATGTAGTCATGTAACTAGTGGCTTCAGGTCTGGGGGCCAGTGTTTTTGGCTAGGGTTCAGGGGTTAGGGTTTGGGACTCAGACTTTAGGGCGTCATGTAGTGGCTTAAGGTTTGTGGTTCACTGTTTATGGTTAGGCTTCAAGGTTTAAGGTTTGGAGTAGGGTTTTAGGGTTCTCAGCACTTACAAGACTTAGGGCCTCCCGGGATGTGTTCTACTGCTTCTCTAAAGGGGCTTGGGCCGAGGTACGGACCCCTGAAGCTTGAAGATGAAGGGTTGTGAAGGGCCCATGTCTCCTTCTTATAAGCCTCCCCAAACTATTTACTAGTACCTGGTCTATGATTATGACTGTTCCTTTTACAGTTTTGTTGCTTTAAAGGTCTAGAGACCTGCAGGCCTGATGCGACACCTTGCAAGGAGCAGCTCCAGGTTTGTGTAGAACGCCAAGTATTTTTCCTTTTCCTGTAATCCCTTCACAACGGATTCGCATGTCTTCTTGGGAGTGTTGGAATGAGGTCCACGGCCTAGAGCTTGATGGTTGGGCTAAGGGTTCAGGAAGTTGCGTGGTTGGCAATCCCTTTATCCCTTCTTACGCCTATACGTTCCGAAGGTCCTCAAGGGCATCCTGGTTTTGCGAAGCTCCGATCCTACACCCTAAGCTCCATAATCTTCAGGTATCCCTAGTGTGCCGTGAACCCCGCTGAAAGCGTAGGGGCTGAAGAAATCCCCTAGAAAGAGAGAGAGAGAGAGAGACAGCGAGAGAGAGAGAGAGAGCGGGAGAGAGAGAGAGAGACAGAGAGAGAGTCAAAAACGGAAAAAAGAAGAGCATTTATGGGACCCTTCTCTGAGGGTACGAAGTCCCACGATGCTCTTCTATGACCAGACACAATAAGATTAAGAATATTAGTGAATCAGGTTGTTGTACCTCTGCTACACCTATATATTCTTCTTTGGGTGCTGTCCTCCAAGATTTGAACTGCAGTAATATTATGCCCTTGCCAAGACTCCCGTATATAACTCTTACTTGCAAAGTCATACAAATAATTTCCCATCAGCGCCCGCGGTGGGATTTAGGACGAGGGCCTGGGGATTGCGTTTCAGGGCTACGCCTAGCTTTCCTTCTGTGCGTCATGCATGTAATGTGGGAGCCTGAATATTTAGAAAAGGGTTTCGGTGGACAAAATAGTCTAGTCATGTAAGGAGTATTGGGAACAATATCCACATTTCATCAGCTTCCACGCTAGCAACATTTTCAGCAAGCATGCAGGAATTGCTACGACGACTGAGTCTTCCTTCCTAGTGGTACGTACTCCTCTTGCCCCCAACACACTACTACCTGTAAAGGTGTCCCTTGACATTGCCCCAAGCCTCAGACCAAAAACCCACTGTGACCGAAAGGAAAGAGATCGATGTTGGAGCCGAGCTCGGGTAGCTCACCAGGGGCAACCCCTAGCCCGAAACCGTACACCTGAGCACTGCGTAAAAGACCTGCAGTAGGGGTATATGCAAACGCTCCGCCCCTCTACGCCCAAACAGGGCAACCATGAGACAAGTAATGTGGTTGGAGTAGACCCAAACTTCGGGCAAGTTACTCCTGATCCTCCAAGTACGAATCCCTTGCCAAGACTCGCAGCCCGCCAAAGTGTAGGGCTCCAAATGATCTGCGCACTTTACCTCGGCTTACTGTTGCTGAAGGGGAAATGGGGGAGTGGATACCTAGAATAATCCCTGTGTAACCCTTATACTGATAACTACATTCCTTCCCCCCTTGTAGCCGCAAATAGGTGGGAAGGGCCTCAGGTCTAGAAAGAAGAAGATGGAGCAAATGGACAAACCTAGCCTGAATCCTGAGCCCGAATTCTAGGCCCCTGACTGGTAAGCTGCAAACCTTTGACTCTGAAACCCCCTACGTCGTGCAGAACCCCAAATTCTCGCCATCGGTACCCTAGATAACCTTCCTTTTCAGGGTGCTTTCCTACATTTTACTAGGGTATATCTTGGGTACTGCCCCCACCCTGTAACAGCTTAAATCAGGCGTCATATCATGGGCTATATATACTTGTATAATCAATATTCTCCGACTGTCACAGAATGGGGGCAGTACCCAAAGTATACTTGAAGGTTCATGGTGTTTA
>CAJNIZ010045351.1:20578-34716 GCA_905231905.1 Symbiodinium pilosum
ACTTGCGTTTTGGGTAATAGTAATTCTAGTACAGGTTTGGGGCAAGTATATGATTATTGGGTACTGGGACCCTTAGGGTTAGGGTTCAGGCTTAAAGTAGTTTCCATTTTCCATTATCCCGATACAACCCCAATATAATAGTATAGTAAATAACCCCAATAATATATACCCCATTATAGTATAGTAGTTTCCATTTTAGGCTTTATACGGTTCAGGGCTACCCTCTCTCAGCTGAAGAGAAATTTGCAGCACCTGAAGGTGGGATCTCTTAGTGAGAAGTTGGGTTGTAACTGGGGTTTAGGGTTTAGGGTTTAGGGGTCAACAAATATAAGAATGGCTCGAAGCCCGCTATGTATACCACTTTGTAGGGTCCCTAAGCGCGCTTTTCCACACGCCACACGCCTCCTTCCGCCTGCATGACAGACTGCCTGTAGGGTTTAGGATTCAATCCGTGGGTTTTGGCGACTTTCGGTGCTGCAGGGTTTCTTTATCGACAATATCAGTTGCAATGATGGGGATTGAAGTAAGTCATAGTGTGCTCATACAAGGCCTGCGAGCGATATAATACCCATCCTGTAATACTATTACGTGTTGGTCTCGTCTTTTGCTTACCCAAAAAAGCTTCCAGTAAGCCGGTTAATTACGCAGAGCCTAGAACGATGATTCCTGACAACTTCACGTGTACAAGCAACTGTATCAGAGAACGCCATTCTATCTCTAAGTAACATCTGATAGTTGATCCAACTTCCGGTTCCTCAAATGACCATCATGAACAATAATTTCTGAAGCTACCTTAAACAAATCTTCCAAAGGACCTTTAGATCAACCATCCTCATAAATCCCCCCTAACCTTCGTCCTCGAATCCTGATGAAGCTCCCACGACTACATTGCTTCAGAGGCCCTATTCCGAGCTTTCCAGAGCTAGCATATCGGATTCTGCCTAAAAGTAATGTTCCCGAAAAGGGGGGAGGGGGTTGTAATTAGGGTTTAGGTGTGATAATAGGACAAACTAGTTCAAAAGCCTCAACTTGAGGAGCTTCACATGTTGATGGGCGTTGATGGCGTCGTAAAGCCTTAACGGAACAGGAGTCCTCCTTTTGTGGAAGCGCCCACCTAACCCATCCCAATAGCTACCTCTGAAAACGAGTGAGTAAACTTTGCAACCATACCCTAGCCCAAACTGAGATCCAACAACCCTAAACCCTAAACCCAAGAAAATCCTGGAGCATCCCCTACACCCTGAAAACTTTAGGGCTATATTGGGATAATGGAAAATAAGATGGAAGCTACTATAATGGGTTACATAGGGTTTAGGGTGTGGGATTATGTTGGGATAATGGAAAATAAATTGCGTTTTGAATATTTCCAATTTGAAGCCCAAGCCCTGAACCTTGAAAGAACGGTAACCCTAAGGGTCTAATATTTCATGGTATACTTCTCCAAAACCTCTACTAGAATTACTATTACCCAAAACCCAAGTACCAAATTATTGGGTACTTGGACCCTAAACCCTAAACTCTAAACCCTAGACCTCCAGGAAGCCTCCTCGAGTTGGCAACCCATCTGATGCGCGACCACGCAGCCGTAGGAATAGCCTGGCAGTAGTTTTAGGGTTGAGGGTTTAGGGTTTAGGGCTTATCTATGGGGGTTATATGGGGTTATATAGGGGTTATATGGGGTTGTAGGGGTGTTGTTTGGGGTTATATTATTGGTTTGCGAAGCGCCCTGGGTCCCTTGAAGAATTGTATACGGATTAGATACGGGTATATGCGGATGCAAAAGATGTACCTTCAAATTCATTTACCTAAGCTTAGCGCTGGAAACCCTTATACAAATAGCAGGAAAACTTGTCCACCCCTAAGTTCCATTTCATGCTCAATGTCTTTTCCGTTTGACCACCCCCCCCCCCCCTCCCCAAACCCTAAATCCTAAAGAGTAGTTTCCAAGCCATGTCCATTTCCTATTCCATGTGATTCTCGACAAAATTTCAACCCATAGGTAATTGGGGTTATGTAGTGGGTTTAGGGGTAGATGCAGATCTTCTCATCGTTTGGATCAGCGGCCCCTTCTGCACGCCATCCAACACAACCTCACCAAGCCCGCCTGAAACACGCTATAAAACTCTCAGTGGCATCTTCAAAATTCCTGTCAAGCCTACATAACAGTGCAGGCTCATTCTCTACACTAACCCAAAACTCTAAACCAGTATGAGCCCTGACCAATATAAGACCACGTGCCTGCGACCATGATGGGGTTGTCTGCCTTGGTCAACCGCGGCACGCCGCATTCCCTTCTCCGGAAATTATTGGGCCTCCTTTCAGGATTTCACGGAGGGTACACGACCTACAGTCTAAACTCCTAGTCTTTTAGGGGTTTTAGGGTTTAGGGTTTAGGATTTTGGGTTTAGAGTTCAGGGTTTGGTCTACAGCCCTCACATGTGCGTTTCCTTATTCTCTTTCTATCCGGGCGCAGGAGTGCTGGTCAAAGGAGCCTTGTGTAACTGCTTCAGAAGAGCTCCTCTTTCTGTGGTCTGTACATCCGCAGCCGAGGCGGGTGCAAGATAGCGTCTACAAGTAAGCTGAGGTACCGACATGTTCATATTGTCCCACTGTTCACTGGCTAAGGGCCGCAAACTCTATAGACCCTTCACGGTGATCGTTCCTGAGACCTCCTTTGACTCCCCTCAGACCGATTTAAAACATAATCTGAAAAGCTCCTTATACCTGACGGTAACGTGAAGCAATTCAAGTCCACTTTGAACAGTTTGGGGCTATTGGGGCCCCAATTGCCAAAGCTTGTGTAAGGTTTTCCTGGATTTTGCCCATTACTGTAATTAAGGGAACTTCCTTTTAAGATGGATGCAAGCGGGGTTTACAGGCAGCGTCTAAGCCTTTAGAGTTTGCGTGTTAGGTTTGAGGTTTGGGGTAGGCTTTAGGTGCTTTCGGGCTAGGGTGCATAGGATGACATTGTCACTTTTGAATGATAACCCCGCCCCCCAAGACCTAATCTCTAATGCCCAAATCCTGCGCCCTGAACCCTCAACCCTGAGCCCTAAAACCTAACCCCTAATCCCTAAACCCTTAGTAACTTGCATACCCTCGGGCTTCGTGAGTACCGTTTGGGGTTCAGGCTTGGTGCACAGTGTGGCCATTTGCATTGTGAGGGGTCCGTGCGCTCTCCCAAACATGGCCCAGTTTTGCCATCTACTTCCTATATCATTTAGGGTTTGGGGTTTAGTTGTAGCGATTTCCTAACATTACTGTAGGAGAACTTTTTTGGGGGGTCCCCACACTAAGGATCATACTATTTGGGGCCCGGAAACTTTCATGTAATCTATATCAATAATTATGCAGAAGTACAGTGCCAACAATTGTTAGTTGTGACTTGATGTTTTGCCTACCTAGAACCCCTACAAGGACAATTTCCACATAATTTTTCAGGTTCTCTTCCATCTCATTCTCCATAATTATCCATCATTAAATTGCCGGGGTAAACATGCCTTCTACCCAAATGTCCCTATTCCTTCCTAAACCCTAAACCTTGGGTACTACCCCCCCCTCAGTAACAGTTGGATGATCATTATAATATGGTTATATATAGCCCTTAATAGGACCCCTAATATGGACTGTTGCTGGGTGGGGCAGTACCCAACCTAAACCCTAAATCGCGAACATGCCTGTAACAAAACATGTCTCGGGGTCCGGCTGAGATGCCACCGTGGCGCTTGGCATCCTCGAGTACCTCTTCTTCTGCCGGTTGCAACACGTTTTGAGGGTTCAGGGTCCCTTTAGAAAGAAGTTGGAGGGTAGTTTCCCTAAAAAAGGAGGACCCCAATGTAGATCCCCATATACCATACTCCTTACTTTAGGAACATCCAGTTTAATACCCCTAATTTTGGGAAACCCCTACGTAGAGATATAAGGGAGTAAAAGATTGCGAGATGGTTTGAGTTTCCAAGGCAGCTTTTAAGGACTTAGGCAGGAGCTGGAAAAGGGTCTGAAGGGGGCCTATAGGGATATGGGTGGTTGTCAAAATTAGGGTTACCTTTTTGGGGGTCCCCATAATAAGGACTATAGTATTTTGGGGTCTATATTGGGGACTACCATATGCAGCAAGCTATGAATAAATAGGGATGTAGGATTGAAGATGATACATTGGAAAAGGAAGAGTCAAAGCAAACATATGGAACGTGTGGTGTGAATTGAGATAGTATGTGGCGGTTTCTAGGGTTTGGGGTGCAGGGCGTTGGGCTGAGAGTTTTGGAGGTTGCGAGTTTGGGGGTTCAGAAGCCAGAGGCACCGCTGGGATAACAGTATGAACCTCCTCGGTCTACATACAGATCTGTGTGCAGTTGAATGGGGGAACACTTTGGGGACTAACAATGCAAGAGCATACCATGTCAGAGGGGGTGTATGATTAGGGGGAGGGTGTGGAGGGCGCTCGACGGTTGTAGCAAGCCGCTAGCGCCGGCACGGAGTCGCAGGCGAAGGCCTTCCCAAACCAAACAGCGAAAGGCTCATGTGAGTTCCTTAAAAGGAATCATACAGGGGAATATATAGGGGAGTATTATACGGGTTATTAAGGGGGATACTAGGAGGTTGGGCTATAGCTCACAGAGGTGTATATTAGAGCCCAGGATGTGTTTTTTTTTGTAGATTTTCTTTGTGGTGATCTTTGGGGATCTGTGAGGAGATATAAGGATATATTAGGATGCATGGGCCCAAATCAGACAATTTGGGTAGCCTTAGGATCCTTAGGGATCTATGGGGATTCTAGGTCTCCCAAACATCAAGCGATGAAAGGTGCAGGTTTAGGCGCATGGCAGCTGGAGTTTAGGTTTGGGGCGTAGGATTTAGGATTTAGCCCTGAACCCAAACTGCTTGAGGGCATGGTGTTTCCGATCGGCATTTAGGGTCACCCGGATGGGCCTTGTCTCAACATCGGGGTGGGGTGCAGGGCTTTGGGATTGGGAGTTTCGCAAAGTGAGGGACCTAGGAGTATGTAGGAGTATGAGGAGTACAGGCACACTGCACAGAACATTCTCTGCAGAGTTACCCTAAGCCCCAAACTAAAGAAAAAGGATCCATCTCGAAATTTGTGCAATCTCACAGAGCTACGGACCCTCCTTGACTATTCCTCCCTCTTTCAGGGCGCTGTGGTCTGGAACCCATCCCCCCAAAGGATCAACTACCCAACTCTAAACCCTAGACCCTAAACCCCTCTAGACCCTAAACCCTAAACCCTAAACCCCTCTAAACCCCCTGCCTAATTCTTTCTTGTCCGCTTGATTCTCCATTCTTGGCGGATAATTACCCTATGTCACCCTTTACTTCCCTATATAGCCCCTATATAAGGGATTACAATAGTACCCCCCCCCCCCGGAAAGGTATCCACCCCCAGGGTTTAAGGAGCTAATAGGGACTATATAGGGCTTAATAAGGCCTAATAGGGTTCTAAATCTGGCGGGGGTACCTTTGGGGGGGTACTATTGTAATCCCTTATAATTACTGTATAACCCCTTTTAAAACGACCGTATCTGAAAAACACACTGAACAATTATCGGGCGATCGTATCCCTTCATTAGGCCCCCATATAACGAAACCCTAAACCTAATAATCCTAGACCCTCAACCCTAAACCTATTGAGGCCCCTATTTAGCAAAAAACACGAACATCCTCAGGAACTACCTGCAGCCTACATGACGTACAGCTTAGTACTAGTTACCCCTGAATGAATGGGTAGAACCCATAACATTCTAGTCAAGTGGTAGTTTAACAAAATGGGGGGACCCCGCCTATAGACCCCAAAATAGTATAATCCTAATTATGGGGATCCCCGACAAAATACCTTTAAGTATGGGAAATCCTAAGCCCTAATCCCTAAACCCTATACACCCCTGTAAAACCTCTATGTAACCCCTCCTTACAACCCCGTCAACCCGAAACCCTCAACCCTAAACCCTCAATCCCATTACACTGCTCTATATGTCCCTTAACCCCTATAAACCCTTAAAAAGCCCTAAGGGTCCAAGGACCCAAATAACAAGGTTTTAGGGCCCAAATACCCTTAATACTATAGTATTTGGGCCATTATTTGGGTCCTTGGACCCTTAGGGAAGGTACCTTGGGTTTATAACCCTAAACCCTAAACCCTATAAACCCTTAAAAAACTAGCTTGACCCTAAACCCTAAACCGCTTGGGTTTATAAGTACTAGCTGACGACCTCCTCGTCGTAGACCAGGGCGCAGACCCTGCACCGGCTGGAAGGCTTGGGGTTTGGGTCCGGAGGGTTTAGGATTAGGGCTTAGGGTTTAGGGCTTAAGGATTTGGGGTTTAGGAGGGACTAGGATTAGGGCTTAGGAATTTAAAGTTTAGGGTTTAGGGCTTAGGGGTTAGGGCTTTAAGGTTTTAGGATATAAGATATGTAGGGCTTACGGCTTTGGGTCCAGGAGTTGGGGTGCAGAACTCGGGGATCCATGAACTGCTCAGACCCCGAAAACCCTAAACCCTACAACCAAGTCCCTAGGGTTTAGGGTTTAGGGTTCAGAGTTTAGGGTCTAATTCTCTAAACCCCAAACCTCAAAACCTAAAACCTAAACCCGACACCCTAAATCCCTATACCCCAAACCTGACCCGGCCAAAAACTTGTTAAGGGACCAGATAGGCGCAATCATGATTGGATCCATCGACTCCCTTATGAAGATCCAGAAGAGATATCAAAGGTACATAATAAATCCATGTAAATTCGTCAGCCGAAGCGACGGACATGTTCAGAACGGCTTCTTAGATCTGCGCCGTTCGCAGTCTTGCACGTGACGTTGGATTTTGGGTTTGCAGTCTTGCACGTGACCTTGGGTTCCGCACCATGAGAATGATCCTAAATCCAGAAGAGCAATACTCTGCACGCGGGTGTGCAGAACAACGGGCTACCCGTAAACGATAAGACCGAAACCCTGTTCAGCAGGTCACCATCACTCAAAATACTCAGAGAAGCCCCCTGCGCGCCGCGGTCTGCCCAAACCCTATGAAGCTTTGGTCAGCTGATTATAGGTACACTACAAGACACAGTAGCCTCTCATACGCAGTGGTCGTTCAACAACGACGACAGGATAACCCCTGGCTATATCTTCTTGCCATACCTGGTAGTTTCCTAAATTAAGGGGACCCCACTATAGACCCCAAAATACTATAGTCCTTATTATAGGGACCCCCCAAAATGGTACCCCTAATTTTGGGAAATCCCCATTTGGTCAATGAAAACAGCGCCTGAGGGGATCCAGATGCTTTGCCAGTGTGGCATAAGAGCCGCCATCACTCATGACATCTCCGTCAAGGCCTTTTCGCGGGGTGGATGTCTTGCTTGATACTTCGAGATGTAGATGTCAGCCACAAGGCTATTCAGGGATTTTCAGGGTTCAAGTTTGGGGCGAGAAGGGACGAAGGAATATGAGATTGAACGCAGGTTGCTATTGATGCTGGACAAAAGTGGGGCGAAGGCCTCATTTTGAATTTGTCTTACTCGATAACTCAGCACCGGACACGTGTCACAACCAGTGTGGCTCACATATTCCAGCGCTTGCAGCTCTGCATGAATGATAGGGTAATATTTGGGATACATTGGGGTTATATGGGGATAATGGGAAAGCAAAATGGAAATTACTATATTATAGGGTTAACATCATGTCGACAGACTTTCTGGTCATTACTGTATATTACTGTTATTCGTCTTTCTACAGAGTGTGTCCCGCCAGTCACATAAGTACACTCATAAATCCCATAAACGGCACTTGATGCGATTTACAGCACGCATAAATCCCATAAACGGCACTTTGTAAGACTTACGGCCTACTTATTGCCAGCATTGCCCGCTTGAAGGAAAAATATAACTAGGCGGCCTAAACTCTAAATCCCCCCAAAACATCCTAAACCCTATCCTGCATTATCCCAAATATCTCTAGATAACCCCTATAATCGCCTGTTGGTTCTAGAAACCTAACAATAAACCCTCGGTATCCCTAGATAATCCCGTACGAACCTCTTTACGGGGCCCCTCTCTCCACCCTAAACCCTAAACCCTAGATGAGCGACAGAGATTCTTCTCATATAATTAATGGACAAAGGCTTCAATTAGGAAATCCATTAGGGACTATGACTTTACTAAACTACCAGAAGGACCCTTGTGTCCACCCCTAATGGCACCCTGTGTAAACCTGATATTGACAGCAGCTCATATAACCCTACTCCTGCAGTAGATTCAATTTCATGTTCCCAGCTCTGTCCATTTAATTCTCCGCTATATAATATATAGTAGCTTGCAGTTTTCTTTTCCATTACCCAACATCCCTTGGTAAGCCTAATATTGACAGAACCGTAAACAGCTACAAGCCCTAAACTACACCTCAAATCCCTAAACCTGTGAACCCTGAATCCCCTAAACCCTAAACCCCCAAACCCTAAACCCTAAACCCTAAATCCCCTAACCCCCTAACCCCAAATCCCCTAAAACCCTAAGCCCCAAACCCCCAAACCCTATAGTAGTTTCCATTTTCTCTTCCATTATCCCAATACAACCCAAATATACTATAGTAGTTTCCATATAATCCCTACATTACCCCTATATGGGTTGTAAACCCTAAGCCTTAAATCGTAGTTTCCATTTTCTTTTCCATTTTTACTAAGTCTCCCTATGTCCAACCTCAGGCTCCAACCATGCACTGCGTACATACGCGAGGCGTCGGCACCACCTTGCCTGACACGGAAGGTAGGGATCATGTGGAAACTACCATAGGGGTAACATTAGGATTATATTGGGGTTATATAAGGGGTAATAGGGGTAAGGTAGGGATGATATAAGGATAATGGAAAAGAAAATGGAAACTACTATAATAATAGGGGATAGGGTTTAGGGTTTAGGGTTGGATATATAGGGGATATATAGGGGTAATGAACAAGAAAATGGAAACTACCATTTAAGGTTTAGGGTTTACAACCCATAGGGGTAATGTAGGGATAGTATGGAAACTACTATAGTATATTGGGGTTGTATTGGGATAATGGAAGAGAAAATGAAAACTACTATTCAGGGCTTGGGGGGCTACAGCTTATTGGGTTTCTGTTAAGGAACTTCAATGAAGTTACTGTAACATGGGTATGTAGCAGGTAATAGGGTTTCCATGTCATACTAACTGAATATGAGCAATATAAGTTCTTTAACAGCAACCCATTTTGGGGGGTGTAGGGTTTAGAGCTTCAAGGTTTAGTCCTTTGGGGATTTACTTAGGGTTGAGATTTCAAGCTTTGGGGTTTGGGGATTGGGGTTTTGGGGTTTAGGGCCGGTTTTCGGAGGCGCTCATTTTACAGCCTGGCATCCCAGCGTGGAGGATTCATCCATCCGAGCGGCAGCTACAGCAAACTCTGCTGGGTTTTAGGGTCAGGGTTTAGGGTTCAGGGCTTATGCTTCAGAGTTTAGGGTTTAGGGTTTATAGGTTTTTAGTCAATGAGGTTCAGGGCTTTTGCTTCAGGGCTTAATTTTTAGGACACTAGTAACGCTAGTGTATGTAGGACCTGGGTATACTACGAACAAATCGTGTCAAGCATATTACAACGACTAGTAATGATGTTGACTCTTGCAGTAGATGGTAGGATATTGCCAGGCTATGATTTAGAATTTCCCTACCTTGTGTATGAAAGGATGTTATGTGAAATTATGGGGATAGCAATCCGAATAACTTGGATAGAAGCGTCGAGTATACTACAAGTATGTGGGGTCACAAGTTCGGTTCGCCTGGGACGTTTGCCCGGAGTCAATGGGTCGCGAGGCTTTACGGACCTGAAAGGCGCGATTCGAGAATTTGCAAGGCATGATCCTCCTTCGCGAAGATGCTTAGTTCCGCGAAGCGTAGAGAATATGGAAGCAGCAGCAGCAGCAGCAGCAGCAGCAGCAGCAGCATGGAACTGATTTGCTGTTCACTTTTTTCCTGGTTGAGGTCGAGGGTGCCGACTTGACCGTCGCGGATTGCACATTCCAAAACTTATTGGACAGCATGGAACTACTCTGTTTGACGCTTCTCAGAATAACTTTTGTCGGAGAAATGCTACTAGTTTACAGTCGATTTCCTAACTGTCACGTACAAAATCAACGGCAGTAAAGGCTTCATATTCTACTATAGTACTTTCCATTTCATTTTCCATTTTATTGTTCATTTGATTCTCCATTATTCCCCAATACATCCCCATTAATGAGCGGTTAGCATAAACAGGACCTTCACGGATGCTCGCAGGCACCGCAGGCTTTGTTAAACGAACGCTAGTATCTTGGCCAGCATGGCTGCTCAACACAAGTACTATGGATGCTCGGGAACCGTACGCTCTGGTAACACGAGTTGTTGGTATCTTGGCTGCTCTGGCAAACTGCATGCTCTGGCAACACAAGCGCAATATTTCTTGGCCAGCAGATACGCCTCGGGGAACCGTATGCTCTGGCCCCAGAAAGGGAAGTGTCTTTCTGAAGCCCCTTAACATGACCATCCCCATATGAGCTATAATATAAACTCCAAGTATCCCCCTGAAAAGGCCCTATGATAGTCCCCTATATGATCCCCTATATAACCCCCTCTAAGGAGTTTAGACTATAGTACATCTAATTTCTTCAAACCACCTATAAACTCTGGAAGAGGCTCACCAGGGTATGCTTCAGCAAGGGCGCTAGGGTTTAGGACTGCAAGGGCGCTAGGGTTAGGCCCAGGGTAAGGCCAGGGTTTAGGGTTTCAAACTTGCCCAGGCCTCAGCACGACAGTTTTGCTGCGGCCGGCAACGGGCAACTTCCTTGCTTGGCGAGAAATCTTTTCGGACTTGATGGTGTTTAGTTTAGAGTCGGGCCCTCGCGATACGTAAGCGTGGTGCAACAGGATAATTCAAATTTAGAATAATTCAATTCCCAAGTTAAAGCCATTTTGGTACTATTCCCTATTTAAATCACCATTTAGGGTGAGGTGGGGTGAGGTCACTTTAAATTGCCCAGCTGCAAGGGTAGTTCTGTAAACTCTCATTCCAGGGATGTTCGAAACACACTGGGGCCCCCCTTTGTGTGGATTTCAGGGTCTCGGACTGAACAACTTCCCGGAGCCACCAGACTCCTTGAGACACTTGATAGGGGGTTAAGGGCCACGAAAACTCACTGTCCCATTATCACCGAACATCTAGCTGCTCCTCAACATACGGGCTATGGTCTCTCCCCCCCCAAGACCAGTAAACCCCTAAACTCTGAACCCCTTAACCCGAAAATCCTATTAACCCGGAATCCTATAAACCCTAAAAAATCGCTAAACCCAAAACCCTGCAAATCCTTAAAAACAAACCTAAACCCTAAAAGCCCATGCACTCTGCAAACGCTGAACTCTGAACATCAGTCGTTCTCCAAACTGTTAACTTTCAGTCTTCGAGCCAAGAGGCCAAAGCCCCGACTCTCCCAGGAATGCTCATTTGGGGTGCGTTTAGGGTTTCAGGGTTTAGGGGGTTTAGGGTTTAGGGGGTTTAGGGTTTAGGGCTTAGGGTTTAGGGCTTCAGGGTTTTGGGTTCGAGGTTTTGGGTTTATGGTCAATAATTCCAATAGAATATTGATCAATGGACATGGGTTCCTTATCAAGGAAGTAGTGAGAAAGAACGACAAGAGGGAGCCCTACGCCCGTCCTTACTGGGCCCTTGCTAACCCTAAGAGTAGGAACCACTTCCCCGTTGTCCTCTCATCATGCGAAGGCCCGCCGTTGGACCTGTGTCAAGTCATGTTTAGACATACTGATCATGGGTACTGCAAGTAAACAGCAACAATCTATAATGGAGGTAAGACGGTGGGCTTCCCATGTGCATGACGTAGCTATTATTCATCTAGCTGTTACTGAGTGGCGACAGTATCCAATACCATGGTCCCATGCAGACGGCTGACGAATGTCTGTGGCGAAGCAGGTGACAGGATTTTGTGCAGAATTGCTCTGGAAGTATGTCTTGAGCTCCTCAAAATCCACCCCATCCAACACCTCATCATTAAAGGGAGCCTTGCACTCGTCCACTAATCCCGATATGATAGTCTACCCAAAAGTAGAGGCGCTAAATAATCCCCCCAAGCACTAGATTTCTAATTATGGGCACCCGCCAAAAGGTACCTTCAATTTTGGGAAACCGAAAACCCTAATCCCTAAACCCTGAACCACATTAACCTCAAGTAAACCCCCCCAAACCCTAAACCCTAAACCCTAATCTTTTGAGGTTCCTGGGGCACCCGCAGCATTTTCAGAAAACCCACCATTGAGGGTTCAGGGGTGTTGGGCCAAGAACGCCCAACATAGGCTTGGGGTTTTGGGTTCTTGGGGGTATAGTATACTATATCATGATGGGATTGCAAGGGGATGAAGCGAGGGCCTGAATACCTATAATTGGATTCTTGGGATATAGCATGCTGTATCATAACTAAGCTGAGGGCTAAGAATAATTATCCTCGCACTTCTAAAGAACCCTAAACCGCCAAACCCCAAACCGCGCCTGTGTTTCTTCCAGAACTTGTGCACGATGCCTGCCTGGACGAGCGCCTGCTCACCCTGGGCCAGTTGAGACTTGTGGTCAGCATGGTTACGAGATCAGGTGAGCATGTCGCCGGCATTTGCTGTAATTATCAGACACAAACGGGTACGTAGAGTACTGGAGCAAGACCTAATCATCATGTTTGAGTTCGGTAGCTTCCGCATTCTTGAGCCATTTTTGAAGTGGAGATCAGAATCCTTAAGCACTGAACATATTGGAAGCTTATTCCAAAAAACAGTTTCTGTGCAAAGACCTCAAGTTTGTACTCTTAAGGTTTGCACCCTCAATTTTCAGCCCCTACTCGTAGCTAAGGAATATTGCCCTAGATTACGGCATTTGGGACCCAATCCCCAAGCCCCGCCGCCAGAGTACAAAGGACAACTTCCTGAATGGCGAAAACCCTAAACCCTACATAAACCCTAAACCCGAATCCCTAAACCCTAAACCGCCCGAAGGGTGATTGTTCATAAAAGACAGAGAGCTTCTCAAGGTTAACAGTCTAGGATGAAGGAATTGAGGACTTTATAAAACCCTAAACCCTAAACCCTAGGAGTTAGGGCTGAGGTTCTGGGATGAAGGATTTGAGGAGACGTAGTGACTCAAATCCTTATCCTCCCAAAAGAATTTGGGTTTAGGGGTTTAGGGGTTTAGGGTTTAGGGATATAATGGCACTTTTATGACGGTTCTGTTGTGAACTGTGCTTCAAGGATCCTGCCTTGTATAACTTCCACAGACTCACCAACAACATCGATCGAATGCTCCCGGCTGATGCCACGCTACGCGAGGTGCACAAACTCGTCTTTTTCTAATTCCAGTATATGAAACATTACATCTATGGAGTAGATACTGGTAGTATTTCGTTTTTTTGCTTTCCTTCTTTGCTTCCTGCATTCGTCTCCTTAATCGTTCTTTGTCTTGATGTTTGTCGTGAATTTTGCCGTATGCGTTGTTTGCCTTTGTCTTTTGTTTATCCGTTTTTGCGGTTATAAACTGTCTGATTAGATTATCTGCGGTGGTGAACTATCCTATTTTCCGGTCTTTATAGAACTTAATGAGATTTTGCATTTTGGTTCTAACTGGTTGCGTTAAACGATTTGTGTACTTATCGTAGGTTATTTGTAATGCTCTCGTGTTCGCTTAATATTTTTGCTCATAAACAATATAATTACTACATAAATTACATTTCTGTTTACATTTCTGTTTACCTACTTTTTCTAAAGAATTTTAGGTGAAAACAGTTTTATGAATATCAGATGGATTTGCTTCTTTTTTTTTATAAACGATTTGAAAGAACAAAAGATTAAGGTAGGCGTGTTAATGATTGATGTATTTGATAAGTTTATGCATGTAGTGCCGATAAAAACCAAACAAGAAGGAGACGTGGCGAGTGGAATGATTGAGTGTTTAAATAGGACGGGAAAGAAACCCGAATTAATCTATACAGATGATGAAGGCGCATTGAACAAGGAGGCAATACACAAGTATTTGAAGGATGAGATCACGGAACATCATAGAACGAGGGCACACCCAAATTTGAGCGAAAGAGCCATCCGCACTTTTAAAG
>CAJNIZ010045351.1:34816-45188 GCA_905231905.1 Symbiodinium pilosum
AATGAAAAAGAAAGGGTGAGCAACTGGTCACAGAATGTTTATACAATAGAAAATGTGAAAACTATTTGTCAAAATTATTACAGGGTTGAAGGAAATCATAGGCAGTATTTGCGGTTTGAATTGTTAAAAGTTTAGAAATCCTGTGCAATAAATTTCTAAAGAAATGTCATCTAAATAGATAATACCTATATATATGTACATTTCAAGGGACATGTTCAAGTTTGAAAGTTGTTGGAAGTGCGAAGAAACGAACAAAGTAAGGGTGTTAAATATCAAGTTGCCGATTGATATATGTAATCGTGTATGCGAATACTGATAAGTGCGATAAGTGTATGAAGAAAAATAGTAGAAATGGAAGATATTTTGATGAAAACCCGATACTTTCAAAGAAGCCTTCTCCTCACTACTGCAAAACGAGTTGCAGCTGTCATTTCCATGTTGTCATGTGCAGGGAGGTGGGTTGGATATGACGGGTTTTCTAAGCAGTAAGAGTTCGAGCACATAACAGGTTCCTGGTTGTAAACTGTTCATTGAAATGGAATTTCTGAAAATGATCCTTCCTCAATTCTTCAACACAGGTACATCAAAAGCTGCCCTACCAGGAGAAACCCCCCAAATCTCTCAAGAAGACAAGACAAATGGGTGCCTGCAGCATGTTGTAGTGGCTCCCACGGCCCGAGACAACCTCACCCCGCGCAGGCGCGTCTTTTAGGGTTTAGGGTTTAGGGTTACCCTCCAAAAATGCATAATCAAATGGAAAAGAAAATGGACAATGACATGGAAACTGAGTCTGTATAGTGACTTATAGATTTATGGTCTAGGCATTTGGAGCAGGGGCTTGGGGTTTATGCAGGGCTGAGAAGCCCGATAGAAGCTAAAACGTAACTCTTGAAACGCTTGAAGCTGGATGAAAAATCCCCCTAAACTCAGACAAACTCACTAGGATTCCAGTCACTGCTATTTTTTCGTAGAGAAAGCCATCGTCTTGAGGAAGCCCCAAACCGGCTTCGTGTTTAGGGTTGAGCATTCTATGGAATCAATGCCTCCATCTGCTTGCAGTACTTCGCGTTGATCTCGTGGGCGCTCGCAAACCTCAGAGACGTCATGGTGTCGTTGTGCCCACTAGGATTCCTCCTCTTGCTGCCAACCCTACTACCGCCATCAATTCCGGCAGTAGCTGCTGCGGTTCCATGTTCCCTTAGCGTCTCTACCTGCTTAGTATATGCTCATACAAAACCTGCTGCAAGTTACCCTAAACCCTAAGACGAAAGAAAAAAAAAAAAATCATCATTTTTTTTCCTACATCGTACGTGCCCTGAAACCTGAAGTTCTGCAGCCCACATACTCCCAATCTGATAACCGGGCTTACCCACAGTTTAGCAGCAATACCCTTCAATTCGAAGGTATAATCCACAAAATGGTAACTGGGGTTACAGGAATAGCAACCCCTATGACACAAAATGTGGTCACTTTGAATGTACACGAAGCTTAGAACCCATAAGCCTAGGGATCAAGTGCCAGCTCCCCTAGGAGCCAAGGGTCCAAACTTGAGTAGGGCGTACTGCTGGTGGAACCCAGACGCGCAGAAAAACTCGAAATGGTGGAGAGCCCAGAACCGCAGAAAAAACTCGAATCTTCTACCTTAAGCATGTCATAGATGAAAAAGAATAGAACTACCTGTTGCAGGGATTATAGTATCCCTATCGCAAATTATACTCCCTAAACCCTAAACCCTTTCCCTCACACTACAAAGTTGCCGATCTGCTCTACCCTGGAACCAAGGGCTGCAGACAGGACTGCTCCGAAAGCCCCAATCCCAAATGCCTCAGCCATAACCAGGCCGTTATCCAAAATCCCCTCCCCAAATAATGCCCCCCCTAAAAATGGATCTTCACCCCCATTATAGACGATCATTATAATGAAGGGCATCTGTTGTTGTTGTTGTTGTTGTGGAGTGGTGGGGGCATTATTAGGGAACGGGACTAAACCCCAAACTCGCATCCCCAATCCGCATGGGAAGCAGCCCCATTCCAAACAAAGCGACTCGATGGGGGTCTAGGTCACATGACCCCCAAAGTAATTGAGGGTCTACCTGGACCGCCGCCGGTAAAGAGAAGAAGAGGCTAATGACGAGGTCCAGGTAGGGCTTATCCCCGAAACCCTAAACCCTAAACCCTAGACCCCTAAACCCGAAACCTTAACCGCTACAAGCAAAGTGGCTCAGGCGAGTCCGGCGCCAGGACCATCAGCGCGGGGCCTTCAAACTCCCGTTGCCTCGGATTCGGGTGGGGTGAAGGTGTGTAGAAACATCCCACAATTTAGGGCCTAGGGTTTAGAAGTAATACAGTGGATACCAAAAATCTGCATGACCCTTAGTTGAACCTTGGGAATGCTTGAATTGTAGTATGCTAAGGTCATGCAGGACTTTTAGTATCAACAGTACTATTACCAGGGTACAGAGGACGCCGCCATGGAGGTCCATCAAGAAGAAAATGTTGATGAAGACACCCACTCACGACTCAACCAAGGAAAAAGCAGCCCTAAATCCTTTAACCCTAAACCCTTAACCCCAAACCCCGGGCATGCGCCAAGAGGGTGCAGCCGAGGCGGCCAACATGCAAGTGAAATTGCAAACTGCATTCTGCCAGCAAGCACGTTAGTTCTTATTGGGATAAAGGAAAAATGGAAACCCTAGGTCCCTTTAAAGGGATATATAGGGTTATATACCTAAAAACCCAAACCCTAAAACAAGGGAGGTTCATCAAGAGTTTGCCCAGGGATGCCCCTGATCCCATTGCCACCCTGATATGGGGAATTGATCTAAAGGCCCTTTGGGAAAATTATTAGAGGGTTCCTGTGGGTCTATGAGGCCAATTGGAGAGACATTCATTTTCCAGAGCTCTAAAAGCCTTTTGGGAAAATTGTTAGAGGGTTCCTGTAGGTCTCTGAGGCCAAAGAAAGGGAAAATCATTTTCCAAAACGGCCACTTTGGGAAAAGGATGTTTGATCAACTACCATATATCCCTAGTGTCCCCAAGCACCCCCAACTCTTGGAAACCCTAAACTTCCAAACCCTGGCCCTAAACCCTGCACCCCAAACCCTTAACCTTGTACCCTAACACCCTAAACCCCAAGCCCAAGTCCCTTAACCTGAGACCCTACATCCCAAAAACAATAACCCTAAACCCCTAAATCCCCTGCACCACCAAGCCCTTAAAACCCTAAATCCTGAAACCCCACACACTAACCTCTAAACCGCTCATATTTCAAAAGCCCTAAACCTTAAACCCTAAACCCCTTATACCCTAAACCCCTGTATGTCCTCAACCCCTAAATTTTGTGAGGCAGGGGCGGCTCCCAGGGATTCCCAAGGAAGTGCAGCTTTTCGATGTTCGCCCCGGAGCGCTGCACCTGAAGAGTGCAGGGTTTAGGGGCTTCAGGGCTTTCAGGGGTTTAGGGTGTTGGGGTTTCAGGGCTTGGGGGCTTTTGGGTTTACAGTTGTTTTTTATTGTACCCTTTTCCACCGGAAAGGGTGGGGGGGTTGAGGGTCCAGGCCTTAGGGTTTAGGATTTGAGGGTTTGGGGCCTAAGGTTTAAGGTCTAGGTTTCAAGGTCTGGGGTTCAGTGTTTCAGGGCTTAGGGTGGATATGTAATCACCTCACCCTAGTACTAAACCTCCCCAACCGCTACACCCCCACCTCATAATTTTCTCCCCATGCATCAGAGTATACCACCATGGAGAATAGGTGACTGTACGAACTATAGCGGGAAGTATCGGGATTGTAGGGTCATATTTGGATGTATAGGGATTCCGTCGGGATACAGAAAGTGTATTCTATATATATATATATATGTATTATATATACTATATTATTATATATTATAAATTATAGAACATGAGGGGATTTGTAGGATTGCCCTCAGGATAGTAGCAGTAGAATGATAGCGGCAGTAACTTTGGCTGTAGCCGTAGCTTGTAACAACAGCGAACTCCAAGCATGGCCCTACTTGGAGGTTCATGTTTCACCCGGGATTAGAAATACACCAAATCTGCTATGACCACAGGTAGATGTGCATGTTTTTACACACACACACATATACCAGTCCACATACAAGCATATACACTTAGTATCTATCCTACTCGAGAACCCTGATGCCTAAATCCCTCAAGACGCCACGGACTGATGTGTAATCATTTTTGTCCACTCCCTTGCTGGCACTGAGATTCTGGCCATGTGAGCAAACAGCTCATACGGCCTCAGGAGCACAGTGTCATGCCACATCTTCGGTTTAAGTTTAAGGTACAGTCTAAGGTTTAGGGTTTTGGACCCCAAAAAGGTACCCGTAATTTTGGGACCCCCCCCATTGTATGGGAAGTACAGGGAGACCATAGGAGTCCGGGCTATGTGGTTTGTAGAATGGTTTTCAGAAACTCAGGCACACAAAAGGTGGGATGAAGGTAGGTAGGCTAAAGGATCCCAAATGGGCTTTTCATTGCCTTCGGGATTGAACCCTGAAGCCTAAAGCCTTCCTTCACCTCAACTTTTGAGCGATCTACAGAGCTTTCAAGCAACTTTCCGTGATCTACTATCTTACTCTCCAGTGGGGCCTCACAGACTGCTCTCCTCCCCATAATTTAGGGTGTAAAGGGTTTTAAGGTTAAGGGCTAGGATTTGGGGCATAGGGCTTAGGGTTGAAGGGCTTTTCATAACAGTTAAGCCCAGGATTTAGGGGTCAGGGTTTAGCGGATAGAAGGATATGTAGGAGAATGTACACGAACATGATAACTACTATGTTTTTTTAGCGTTTATGGTTTAAGGCCCCCGGTACCAACGAAAATTCCCCCTGACACGCACTATATGGGGGAGTTGTTATAAGGGGGCTGGGGGAGAGGATTACGCAAATTGTTGGCACCATGTGTTTCAGGAATACAGGAAACGCTGACCAAAGAGTCAATCACCTGCCCCGCAGCCCCTTGTGACCAGGGGTGGATGGTTGGCTTGATCAGGGGCGCCTGCGATTAACGGGAATACACCAGCAGAGTTTGAAAGCAATCTTACGTGGTAGTTTCCCAAAATAAGGGGCTCCCAAGATAGACCCCAATATACTATTACCCCTAGTATGGGGACCCCAAACAGGTACCTCTAATTTTAGAGATCCCCCGAAGGGCAGCCAAGCAGCAGCCCCCTCTGATTGAGCGCTGCGTAGGCACGATTTCGTAACGCATCCACGTCTATGCCTGAGCAGCGATGCTGGGCGAGTTTAGGGTTTAGGGTTGTAGGGCTTTGGGTTAAATATCCTCACCTGACCGAAGGGTCTAAGGTTACTGTGGAATATGGTTCTCTATTGGATGCAGTCCCGACCTGTGACAGTCCCACGTTATTGCAGCTGTTAGTAATCTGTACCATGGATCAGGCTCGTGTGTACGACTGTTAGAGTGTGGGGCCTGATTCCTCTTGTGGCACGAAGCAAGGTCAAGATGTTCTGAAAGGCTCTGGGCAGAAAATCCGAATCTTGAGCCAAGATTACACGGAAGGCTTTCTGAGATAGGGCCCTAAACTCTAAACCTCAAATCCTAAAAATAAGGGCTATGCAGCTTCGGAGTAGGCAAGATGACCGCCATTACTTAAACCTTCGAGGCCCATGTATCACCATAATTTCCTGCATCCTAGATATTCCTATCGCTCCTAGGTATCCCTACATGTCCCTAGTGAACCCCTTTGAAGGCCCCTAATTAGTTACTCCCTACCTGGACCCTGGATGTCCTATCATTTTGGGGGAATATAAAATACGCACAATATAAAAATGCATCACAGCATCCCAAAAAATATGTGCCCTATATAATCCCCTATTATAACGTAGTGAAACGGCATGCGGGGTCCAGGAAGTTCTCTAGCATCGGCTCAAAAGGTGGGATGAAGGTAGGTGGAGGTGCGTTAGAGGATCACCAGTATATTCTCTACTATATTGGGACTTATTTCCCATACCCCACCTTCCTTTACCCCACCTTCTGAGCCCTCTGTCAACCCTAAACCCTCAAACCCTAAAAACCTAAACCCTGAAACCCTCAAACCCTAAAACCCTAAACCCTAAAACCCTAAAACCCTAAAGCCCTGAACCCTTAAACCCCAAAACCCTAAACAGCAAACCCTAAAACCCTCACACCCCAAACCCCTAACTCGCAAAACCCCAAAACCTCAAGATATTCGCCGAGGCTATCCAACTTCAGGGGGTTTGGAACAATCCCCCTTCTACACCACCCTCCTGCCTGCCACCCCCCCATGGCCCCTCCCCCCCCTCCCTCCCTTCCCCCCCCCCCCGCCGCCACCCCCGCAACGCTAAGGTTTAGGAAGTTCAAGTGAATAATAATTTTTCCAATCCCAAACGGACAACTCTTCTCACCCGCTATGTGGATGATGTGTAGGAGACACGAGATGCTGTATACTCAGGATTCTGCTATGTGGCGGGTCTGCCTTCTGGCCCTGTGTATGTCGACCACCTTCTTCAATGGTCAGGAAAAATTCAGGATCCGGGGAGTAGCGGCGAAATGCACTTGGGAACGTACAGTTTCCGACCATGTAACGCAGCCCTGCTCCTTGAGGCCGGTTCTACGGTTGCGGCTCTCGAAGCTTGCGAACTCCTTCACTAGAGGCTGCTGGACTAAGCCCAGCCAACCCCCTGCCTGAATGCTGGAACAGGCATGCAACAAACACGTCTGAAGCGAGGCTTGCCTCCGTTACTCCGGCGACCCTAAACCGCACGTGTGAACTACATACCATGACCTATTCGTGTGGTCCGCGCCCCGCCAGCCGAGGCGGGCGCGCGATAGCATTTAAGATTACCCTAAGGGTCCAAGTACCTAATAATCATATACTTACCCAAAACCTATACTACAACTACTTTTACCCAAAACCCAAGTACCTAATTATTGAGTATGTGGACCCTTAGGATTACATCCGCACTTTGCTTGGACAGCCGCTCTCTGAGTTCGATTTGGCCACGCTGAGCTCCACAGCCTCCTGAAAATTCAGGGATTACCTAAGGGTCCCTTAAGAGGGGTTTCATATGGGTTATATAAGGGGTATATAGGGATTACCTAGGGGTCCCTTTAAAAGGGGTTTTTATAGGGGTTATATAGGGATGACCTGGGGGTCCCTTAAAAGGGGTTTTATAGGGGTTATATAGGGGTATATAGGGATTACCTAGGGGTCCCTTCAAAAGGGGTTTTTATAGGGGTTATATAGGGATTAGCTAGGTGTCCCTTAAAAGGGGTCTTATGGGGGTTTTAAAGGGGTTATATAGGGATATTTTAGGGTTTAGGGTTCTGGGTTCAATCAATAGGCATATTAGGGTTATATTGGGGACTATTATTGGGATAATGGAAAATGAGATGTAAATTGCTATGCTCTACGGGTAGGATTAACTACCCTCTCCTCCGGGTTCAGGGTTTAGGGCTCAGGGGCTGTTTGGGGTTAAGGGTTTGGGGGTTTAGGGTGTAGGGGCTGTCTAGGGTTTAGGGTCGAGGGTTTGAGGCTGTTGGGGGGTTGTATTATATGTTTAGTGTTGGGGTATATGCGGGATGTGTATACCTTCGAACCGAGTGGATGAACACCACAGCCCCAAAGAGGCCGCACAAATAACTGAGGCCCTGTACAGAAGGGCGTACTTAGACATACATTGAGCTTACTCGAGCTTATGAGGAAAAGTACATTACAAGAGCTTGCATAATAATTGCCCCTGCTCTAGCTACAGTAACTACCATGAAAGCACGTACTGGTGCTTAAGGGAGGCTTGGAAGTGGATCCTCGAAATGATTTGATCCCTGTAAGATTGCCTCCGCGGAAGTCCGTCTGACATGGGGCTCCGAGCCCCTAAGAGCTTAAAGCCCCGCAAAAAAGGATCTTTAAACAAAGGCTGGCACGTACTAAATCTACAAACAGATTTCCGGCTTACATATACGTCGTCATATATCTACGTCACATTTGTATATTATATATATATATATGCCTGTGAATTTGTCGCGGCCCCCCCCCCCCACCCCCTGTTANNTTGTCGCGGCCTGTTGTTACATACCTTTGTCGCGAATGCTTGGCGCTGGTATGATGCCCTACAAAAGAACCTTGTCGCAAAGGTGCTTGTCGCAAGCCAGGAAGTTCTGTTACAAACCCAGTGTTTTTTTTATTCGCAGCCATATGTGTATTAACTAATGGTGTATATGCATATACGCATGTGAGCGCTGGGACCCCAATGCCCTTACTTTAGCACCCTAAACCCCAACGCTGAACCCTAAACAAAGGGCTCAAGTGTTGGGCTTCAGGTTCCCAACTTCCTTTTCATCTGATGTGATTTGATGGAAGGAAGCTAAAGCTCGAGGTCCTTAAGTTGGCGAGCCTACAAGTGCGTATACGGATGATACAGGGGCTTATAGGGGTACATAGGTGATATACTATAGGGATATAGAGGATAGTATGGTGATACATAGGGTTTAGGGATTATGGGTGCAGGTTAAGACCCAAACTGTACACCCCTCGCCCCAACCAACATGGCACTTCAGGTAGCCCTTTTTGAAAGGGATGCAGTCTCTGCAGGCGAAATTCCTTCCGCCCTAAAATTTAAGCCACAAAGCCCAAGCCCCCGACCCCTAAACACTCATGACCCCTAAAGCCTAGGTGTCATCAGCCCAAAAACCATAACCCTAAACCCCTAAAACCGGGGGCAACCTTCATGGCAAATTCGAACTTCCCAAATGCTCTGCAGATCAAGAGAATCGCCTGACAGCACAGAAGGCCACTGATTAAGGGTTCAGGGTTTAGGGTGTAGGCCACTGATTCAGGGCTTGGCGTTTAAGATGTCAGGGTTTCTCAAAAAAGCCCTGTCAGGGGCTACAGAGGTCGATATATGGGTAAGAATATGAATACGCCCACAAATGAGTAGGGGATTCACCAAGGAATTGGGGATCCATCGTGTGAGCTCTACAGGGGTAGGTTCAAAGAAGCCCCATGTAGACTGCAGGGTTGAGCGCTGCGGATGTTTTAAATTCAACAGGAAGTTAAATTAGGGCTCAGGGCTTCGGGCTGAGGGTTTAGGGTCTAGGGTTGGGGGCCAACAGAAATCTGCGAAGGCTCCCGGCAAAATGACCGTGCCTCCACTCTCCTTGGCACACCCTTTGGACCACAAATAGCTCATAGAGTTGCTCGTCTGGAAACACCTCTAAGATCTATACAACCCCTCGCGGCATTTCCAAAACGAATCTAGGTAGGTATATTGTGACACACTCCTGCTTCTACCTACAGAGGCGAAAGTATTTGTAAGAGAAGAGACTCATTATGAGACCTTACCTGGTCATTGTTTTGCAGCATCTGCGAACATTCAAGGGCGCATAATTCCATGATGAAGAAGGGCTGGGCTTGCTTACTCTGCAGGCTTCTAGAGGACTAAACCCCGAATCCCAAGCCTTTACCCGGCCCTAAGCCCTCAACCCAAAACCGTACGCCTTAGTTTTCCAAACCAAAAGACCTAAGCCCTGACTCAAAACCCAAAAAGACACAGCTCCTTTCCCCGAAAACTCTTTTATGTCCGGTTTTGTACATGTACTCAAACCCTGTACTTTAAACCCCAAACCCTACGTCATATGTAATCCCTACATAGTATATTCCCTAATTCCCTACTACAGCAACCCCAGCAAGCCATGGCCCTCCATAGAACCATTGAAAGGTTTAGGCTTCAGGGTTTACTCCCCACCTCTGCTTCGCCGCCGAGGAAGCCGTAGCCGCCCACGCGCGAGTTGGTGACCGGTGGGGGCCAGGTGACCTTCACGTGGCTCTGTGAATCTCGCAAGCATGAACCTGCATATCTTGATATGTAAATATGCATGTGCCCCTCCATCTATACATATACATATACATATACAGCTATATGCCCCATTACACACATATGTATACATTCATGAGAATGCACAACGTATTCTATAGGGTTCAGGTGGTTTTATAGGGCATGAAAATGTCTAGACCCCAAACCGGGAGATTTTTTTGGTGGAAATGGTCACCTCCTTCAATACTGACCCCAAATCCTCCTCATGAAAAATACCACCCCCCAATTAATACGGGAATCGGTCTTATGAGGGAGTTTATTAAAAGGGAGGGAGATTACACGGTTTCATGTTTAGCCACAGGGTTTATGTGGCCATATTGTATTTAATCGATCCTTAAAGAAGCTAGGCCTTAAAGAAGCTATGTGGGAAAAGTTTTGGGGCCTGAGTTTATACTACCCTAAACCCTAAGCCCTGAACCCTAGACCCTACCTAGGGAACCTAAAAGAGGGAAATTCCTAGTTATTATTTCAAAAACTAATCTTTTTGGATGTCGCCTAAGATT
>CAJNIZ010045352.1:0-28345 GCA_905231905.1 Symbiodinium pilosum
ATACTTGGTGGTTGGTCACGAAAGTCAGTTTCCAGTCGGGCGAGGACAACTTCTACTTTCAAATCTAACAACCCCACAGCGAGGGTGGGGAACGACAGCACTGACAAAGGCGCCTGCGAAAGCTCCAAAGTTCATACTGTGACTTTAGTAACTTCCTTGAACAGGCTTGGGGTGGCTTCGGATAAATTGCTGCAGCTGAGCGGGCTCAGGGAGGGCAACAAATGTGCGAAAATCGCAAAAAAAGAATCGAACCACTACACCCAACCTCTGCAGACCCTATACACAAGCAGGGGCACGCCTACCTTTTGCAAAAAACCGTTCAAAGCATCATCAGAGCCAACAGGCACAACCAAGCCCCACAAACTGCCGCTTGGCTCTGCAATAGACATGCCCAATCATCCAAAAACTGTCACGCGACAAACAGTTACCGCGCAGCCAAGCAAAATGCAGACACACACAAAAAATTGCTGACACTCAGCACTACGGCAACCTTGGTCACCCAATGAACTTTCTCCACGGCTCAAGAAGCTCGTCCAAGGCAATGGACCCACCATTGCCAGCGTTGAATTTCGCTTGCATTTCAGAAGAAGGCACATGATGATCAGGATGGCTTAACCTGCTCAATCCATCTGCATCCACCTTCCGTTCTCCTGCAACATGAGACACATCCAATGCCACCCCCAGATCCAAACACGCGCTAGCAAAGATCGTCAAAGCCAAGGACATAGTCCCCGAAGTGGTCAGTCCCTGACTGCATGGCGCCACAAAGGCCAAGTTGTCGCAAAACTGGTGCAGACGAAAAGCATGCGAAAACGAGCCATTTTCCACTTTTCATCCTGCGGGCACCAGCGCCAACTGTGCCAATAGCTGAGAAGCACAAATAGCTTCTTGAAGTCAACCAGGGCAAATCCACGCAGACGGCAGTTGGCCAACCTGAGCTTCTAAATGGAACCAGTGCAGCTGACCACTTCCTGAGCGAAACCAGCCGCCCAAGCCAGCCAGCGAAGCTCCAGCCCAAGCATCTGCAGCCCCGTTGTCCAAAGCCACCTCCCCAGCCCAAGGCGAGTTGTTGCGGAAAGCACTTTGCAGCACAGACATAGCCGCCAGGCAGATGTAGTCCAAGCCCACATGTGCTGCCCAACAAGAAAAGCGCAGCCAGACCTTACCTGTCATCGTGCGAGGCTGCCTCAGCAGTTTTCTCGCCTGCAAAAACGAGCTCACAGGCTGTTAAGCGATCTCGAAAACTCTCCAGCCCTGCTGGACATCACGTGTGCACGCAGCACGCTGAACCACAAGCCCGTCTTCAAGCAAACGCGACAGTTCCTCCAGCTGCCCAAGCCCAGACATTGCAAGCGCGTCCCAGGCATATTCAATCTCCTGAAAAGCAGGGCCATAAAAGCACGCAGCGCGAGCCGCACCTGTGCGGCCCAAAGCAGGAAACCTAGCAACTGCGCCAACACACGGCGGGGGACTCGACGTGGACGTAGCCTCCACCAAGCCAAATCGCGCAACACTTTGCCTTGTTTTCTCTCTGGCAATGAAGCCCAGAAGCCCGAGCACAGAGTCAAGCGCCAACCCAAGTTTGTAAGATTATTTCCGAGGTCCAGCTTTTTCCATGACAAAAACACGCACAAGATCTGCAGTATTACAATAAAAGCAGGAAGTGACGAAGCAACATATGAATGAGTCACATAAGCAAAGCCGAGAGACGTGCCCACCAATACGCTGACCAGGCTGCTCCGGAATGGTTTACCACATACGCGTAGCGTAAAATTCGCACTCAAGGCTGAAGACAGAGAAGCCCACATCCTCTGCCGCCGTTCGTATCGACCTGTGAGACCCTTGACGTCTACGCAGAACAGAGTCCAGGCAGAGCAATCGACCGCCACACCGCACCAAGCAGCAAAACGGTTAAGGGCAGCGGTGAAGAGGAATAAGGAGGGCACCTCAGCTCTTTCGCCAAACCTGGCAGCAGGGCTGGCACCACTTGCACGGGAGTCTTTTTCCTACTGCAAACTGAAGGTAAAGAAGGATTATCGCAACACGCGCCTCCTCTTGCAGGGCTGCTTGAAGCGACTGAACACAAAAGCTGTTTGGGTACGCTTACTGCAAAAAACACTTCCACACAAGACCGTCCTGACGAAGCAAATGACTGGGATGCCCAACTGGAACAGTCACAGCCACACTTCCGGCCCCAATACAGACTTGAGACGCCGACTGTTTCAACCGCATCTTAGCCATGGCAGGCTTCAGCAACACACGACAGTTCTTGCACGGGAGTCGCCGATCAATCTGTCCTCCTTCCTTTTCGCAGTCACGACCCCCGGTCTGCCAATAGCCAGATCGCCCGGAGGAAAATGCTGCTGCAGGGCTGGCAAGCCTCCTTCAATATGCATCGTGTAACCTTGATTCAGTTCCTTCTGAACCAGTTCACGCACGTTCGACTTCTCTTTTTCCGCAGAAGCATGAGTGGCGGCACAGAAACACAAATCGCACGTGTCCGAGACCTCCTCGCACTCCTGGTCAGTCAGCAAAGGCCATCCGGAGGGAGGGATAGGCCGGCGCACTCCAGTATAGGCGCACCATTTCGCAACACTTCCCACAGGTTTGCATCAGGGTCGCCCATCTGCTTGGCCAAAGACTCCAACGAAGTGGGTTTGTGCTGGGTCAGCTCGGGACTCGGAACACTGCAGCGCCGAGCCCAAGTCCACTCCGAGAGCAGAGCAGACAGCAGAACGCATGACCTGCACCTCTTCGTCCGAGAAGCAAGGTAGCTCCAACAGTTTGCCAAACAGATCTGCTGCTCTACGAGACGCATACGCAGGCATCGATCCCCAAATCGCATTTCTCACAACGCCAAGTGGATCACCGAAGGCATAAGGCGATCCAGAGCGCTCAGCACGCCACCACCATCCTTGAAGAACACAATTTGACACGCACCGCAGTCCACAGGGTCCAAAGCCACCGCTGGCCGAGAACTACCAACTCGGACAGCTGCAAGCTCAGACAAAGCTTCCTCGCCAGGTCCACGCCAGGAGTGGGGAGCCGTCCCTAGTCCTCCTTGGCTAACTGCAACAACTTCTCACACACGTAGCGCCCATGTTCCTCACTGCCGCAGTATTCACACAGATGCAAGAATTGGCATTCTGCAAGCGCGCACTTGCCAGCTTGAAACGCAAAACACAAACCCTTCCTGCGCGCCGACCTTTTCCCCCACGTCCTTTGCAGCCGGCGCCGCAACCTTTGCCTTTTCCTTCAACACCATAGGGAGAAGGCCGCCTCTAGCCCGAAAGCATGTTTGGTCGAGGTTGGAGCCACATCCGAAGGCTGTCACTTACCACCACAGCTTCACGCGTGGCCTTGTCCAGACTGATGCCCTGCAGCGCGTTGCTTCAAGCCCAGCTTGACCTTGTCGCTGGGCCACCAACTCCCCATCCATATCCGCTGCAGCGCAGCAAGAGCAGCAGAAGAAGGCAAATCAACAACGTCGCAACAACGTCGCAACGCAGCGACAGAAGCTCTCACCAAAGAAAAGCAAGCGACACACACGCCCGCAGCAAGCTAAGGACACTCGCCTTGAATCTCACACAAAATTCAACATCCACGCACTCCTGGGAAAGGACCTCGTCCTACGACGCAGAGATCTCCAACGAGATCCCGCGCAAACACAGGTTTGCTCAGATCTCCTCTGAAGTCAGACCCCACACGAGATCCACTATCACGGCAGAGCTTGACTGCCTAGCACCGCTTACTCTCCTGACGGGCCACGCAACACTTGGGCGCAAGCCAAATGATGGCACGGCTCGAAAGGTGTCATGCTGACTGAGGTATCCTCTTCCCACACTTGCCAGCGCAAGCCATCAATGTCCTTGGCAGGCACGCAAGCGTGCCTCACAGCTCCGCATTCCAGAATCACGGCGGCGTGGAACCTAGCAGTCAGATTATTCACCACATGCACATCTGGTAACACCTGTCCATTGGCATGAGGCTGAAGCCCTTTGCAACAGCAATATTCAGCTTTCAAATCATCAGACAGGCCCGAGTCACAGGAACAAACCTCCGAGCTCTCCGACTCCGACTCATCGTCCGTGGCATCATCCTGATCTGCAGCTTTACGCAAGCCCATAGGGACAGACTCCAACTGCTCCGGCTTCAACACCAAGCAACTCTCACTGACCGGAGCACGCGCACCCCTGACCTGTGGCGTCAGAGGCAGCCAGCCACCCCTGATAGCCTGCGTGACGGTCAGCTGCCCACGCAGAGCAGGCAGAACATCGTCTCGACCATATGTCTGCGCCATGGCTTCGCCCGAATCTCGAGAACGATGATGGCCCCAGAGACGCTGCGCCACATTATCAAGGCCCACCTGGACACTCCTGGAAATTCCCGTCACTTTTACGCTGCGCAAAGTAGAGACACCAACTGCCGCCGCATCTAGCTTGCCAACGCTCACCAACAAGCGCCGCAGCTGCGACAAAGCAAAAGTGAAAGAGGCTCTGCCTCCACGCGGGCCCGGAATAATGAAATCAGCATTCCCAAATCTTTCTGCAGAAGCATCACCGCCGGGGTCCAATCCCCATAACTCCTGAGAGTCAAGCATCCCCAAGGCATAGGCACGTGAGAAGTCACTGAACCACAACGCTGCCCACATCATAATCAGGAAACCACTGTCAAGTAGCCATCTCCGTCCAAACTATTCGTCTCTCCCAATGAGTTGAGCACGGCCAGCTCGAAATTGGCAATGGCTAGCAAAGGTAGCGGGATCGCCTCCTTGCGCGCTTGCCGCTCGCCGCAATAGCAAACCAAGCCGACACAACAGGACTCGATAGGCACGATAGCATATAGTCCCAACCCAGCAGTCCAGAGACGAACTTCAGGGCAGCCACCGGTGCATGACACGCACGACTCTTCTGCTGCACACTTGACAAGAAGCTAACTACCACGCCCACATTTGCACTAGCTGCCACAATATCGCCGCCACAAGTGAAAGCAATCCAAAGCTTAAATCCAGGCAAATGCCGCCGCAGAGTGCCAGCAGCTTTGCCACGCAAACGCCATTACAAGCTATCCAGAGCCAATTCACCCAGATCCTTGGAATGGGGAGACCAAGCGAGGAATGGCTTCAAATACGTAACCCAAGTATCCACGAAACACTTCCACTGCTCATCTTCCCAAAGCCTCCCAGACGTTGGCGGCACCTGAAAAGTGACTGCTCCTCCACTGAAAACAAACGCCGAAGGGCCAACTGGGACCAGCAGAGAACTATCCGCATCTGCCTTCACATCCTTCTCAAAAGACCTGGGCAGGCCCCCTTTGCGCAGAGGCTGGTATCCCTGCACGCCAGGCTCGCGCTACCAATCCGGCTGAGGCAATTTCATCGGCTGCACGCTGTGACCCATGCCCAACCGCCTCTACCTTTGGACGTGGTAGCCCAAGCCTTTGGACTGCATGGCAAACACAGCCAGCGGAACAGCAAGCAAAACAACTACAACTTCTGCAGACGCACTCACAACAGTGTCACAACGGAGGGCCTACAGCTGGGAATACACGCAGGTGGACATGGAGAAGAAGGTTCAGAGAGAGGGCCGGTGCTCTTGCGTGATCCTACTGAACCGAGAACACCAACACTATCAAGCGGACCCTTGCAACGAGGGGGCATTCTAGGACCATGACAAGAAATTTGCTCAACACCGCAAGTCATGCACCACGGTAACACAACAACACTGAGCTGCTCCCACTGCTCAAGGTAGATGGTTTGGGTGCACGCATTTGGGGACTTTCACGGGCCCAACCTCCCAAAATGTGTACTACTCCCAGCTGCTCCCCCGTCAAAGCACAGATCGACTGGAAGTACGTATGTTGGGCATTTCTAGGGCCCAAAATGTGTACTCCCAGCTGCTTTTGGGAGCTTGGGCCCTTGAACGTCCCAGAATGCGTGCTCCCAGAATGCGTGCTCCCAAGCGATCTGGGCTTCGATGTGGGGAGCAGCATAAAGCGTATGCACGTGGAAGCTGATTTGTTCAGGGCGCTGGTGTTCCAGTGCCATGTTGAGCACAGGATCTTGCCCTTCCGGGGGGCAGATCACACCAAAAACTAATATACCAAAATGTGAACTCCCAGATGCTCCCCATCAAATTCCAGATCGCTTGGGAGCACGCATTTTGGGACGTTCAAGGGCCTAAACTCCCAAAATGTGTACTCCCAGCTGCTCCTCCCATCAGAGCCCAGATTGATTGCTTGGGAGCACGCATTTCGGGACTGTCAAGAGCCCGAACTCCCAAAATGTGTACTGAGTGTACTCCCAGGTGCTCTCCCCCCATCAAATTGCCCAGATTGCTTGAGAGCACGCATTTTGGGACATTCAAGGGCCCGAACTCCTAAATTGTGTACTCGCAGCTGCTCCCCCCCACCAAGATTGCCTAGATTGGTTGGGAGCATGCATTTTGTGACTTTCAAAGGCCCAAACTCCCAAAATGTGCACTCACCCATCAAATTGCCCAGGTGGGAGTACGCATTTTTGCATTTCAAGGCCCAAACTCCCAAAATGTGTGCTCCTGCTCCCTGCATCAGGGCCTAAATCGGTTGGGAATACGCACTCTAGGATTTTGAAGAGCCGGACTTTCAAGGGCTCTAAATCCTAAAATGTGTATTCATATCGCCTTCAGGCTCTTGTCTGCATGCCCTGCAGCCACATGTTGCCTGCAGCACTTCGACAGACTAGTTGCATAACCTCAAACACATGTTCCGAACCTGACGGGATCACCCCAAATCCCAGTCATTTTGAGAAGCAACCTGTCATTGTAAGAAAAAACATGTCATGGTACCGGCACCCTATTCTCTTGCAACTTTACTCAACTCTTTTTCACACTTCTCCACACTTGCTCGAACATGTTTTGCGCAGTGTGAACTCCAACACACTTGAGACAACATGTCTGTTACCCACGTTTGATTGACACATGCTGGGCAACTCGAGGAATGCAAGAGAACTCAGCCTTGAACATTCGTGTTGAGGATGGAGAAACTCAGAGCCATACCCTGGGATGATTGTGGATATGCCGTACTGTTCAAACAAAATTGAAAAGACGCCAGGATGACATGCTCTGATTGTCTTCGTAGTGTTGTTTGGGAACCGTCCCCAGAGAAAACAACTGGACCCTCAACCGCACTTGATCGGTTTGCGGCTTGCTTCTGGGGTTGTTGCATGCTCAGATTGCATGGAAAAGCATGCATTCGTGCCGGTGCTCTGGTGGCTCGAGTACAAACATCTGGCTCCGTTGTTCATATCATCCATGACGCAGCGAGTCTGTCTCTCGCCTAGCGAGCTGATGTGTTCTGGCAGTCATCTGGCAGAGCTTTTCAATTAAAAAGAAAAACGTGTGTGAAACTGCATGCCTCTAGCATTGAAAGTCCCCACAGGCCACAGCCCCCTCACACCTCTTTGCACTGGAGACTCTCCATTTTTGCGTTTCTTTCACCCAGGTGGGAGGGTCCCAAACGCCTCAAACGCGTTGGACAGACAATGCTGAAGTTGCGTCAAAGACGCCAGTAGTTGAAGAGTCCTCACTCTGGTCATGGTTTCAAGCAATTTCTAATGGCAGTCTCAAGTGGATTGTATCATGATGTCTGATGTTACATGGTAGCTGACTATCTGGATATCTCTTGGGAGCAAGCAGATAGCTTGAGAGCTTCAAGAGCTGCTTCGGGCGAGTGATGTGATACCTCATGTGACTCATGTGTTATTCGAATTTGAGGAAGAAGCTGGCTGAGTTGACGGGTCGAAGCTTTCGACTGCGTCCATTGGATTTGTGCGAGCGCCTCACATTTGCTTCAAGTTCCCAGATCTCTCTCCTCCCTCTCTCTCCTCCGTTTTTTGCTGTTTGGGCTCTGGGGTGCCCATGTTTTCGTTGGGGTCTAAGTGCAAGGCTACAGCACCCATAGCAATGTGAACGTGGCACAGCTAGTTTTGTTCAACTCCGCGACAAAACCAAAAACAGGCTTGTTGCAAATAAGGACTCTTGCGAACTCAGGTGCCTTCTGAGTGTTGGTGCATTGCACTCTCCTCCCCTGCCATGCTCGCAGGGCAGCCAAATGCAACAAGTCAACAGTGCTAAGAAGCCAGGCTGAAATGGCAAGGCCAGCCTGCACCCTCGTGATGTGGCAAGTACTTTTCTTCTGCATCTGGCAAGCGTGCTGCAATACGCTGAAACTTTGGATGCGTGATCTAGTGACCAAATAACCTACACCTCTGTAAGAACCACGATGAACTTGCAAGTTCTTGAGCGTAACAAGCTGCTGGTGACCCTTACAATAGAATAGCAATAGAACCAGAATCTACAAGGACTTACCTCCGTGCCAGTCACCCTTGATTTCGCTGGTCTCCCCGTCCCAACTCTTGCGGAAGACGTCCTCAGCTGCACGCATGCTTTTTGCAGTCACGTCAGCCGGAGTGTACGGCTTGGAGCAGGGCAGCTCCAAACGTCTCGGGGAACCAGTTGCTGCAGCACTCCGCGATGCCAAGGAAGATCCAACCTGTCTCAAATGCAGGAGTGATCGTCAAGTTGCTCCTTTGCTGCCATTTCACTGGGCCAGTGCACAAAAAAGGCTCCGGTTCGATCTGCTGGGGCACGGACAGCATTGCAGAACCTTCATGCAGTCGCGTGCCGGGTAATGCGTGAAGTCAGCCTTTCCAGGCCTGAGTTAATCGCTGGAGAGCCTTCCAGGGCAGGTTGTCCACCTGGTCTGGTAAACCTCAGTTGCAGGTTTTAAGCAAATGTAGCCATCTACCAGTAATTTGCTGACTAAAGTGAGCGTCAAACTCAACTTAGAAATTATGTTCGTACACAAGGAGTGGTGAGTAGTGGTGCTAAAGCTGAAGCTTCTTACCTCACCCCATTTTGGGAGGACACGGCATTCCCTGAGAGTCATCTGTCCAAAATCTGTTGAGTTCCTCCCTCCGAATGCTAATGCTTTCAAGCAGCGAGTCTTGCCGATCAGTTTTGTCCTGGATCCAAGTTCACACTCAGCAGCGCAATACAACTTTGGAGGGAGGAGTCCACGACAAGAAGCAAGCACCATCAATCTAGGTCACGATTTTTGTTGGCGCTTTGCAGGGGACTCGCCACGTGCTTCATGCTAAGGAGGCTATCTAGTCGGCAGGCATACCGCAAAAGTAATTGCGGGTTTTCCTACTATGCCTGGAAACCTTTGGGGTTCCTGTATGCCTATTAGCACTCAGCCGGTAGCACATGTCGTTGAAATTCACGGAGACCGAGCTGCAGGCATCGATCGTGCCATCCTCTTCTGCAAGGATCGGCCACGGCCGCCCTTCGAAAAAAAAGGCGACAAGCCGCAACTGGAATGCAAGTCACACTGCCGCTAGCCAGGCATGCCAAAAGCACCCGAAATCCTCAGGGAAGTAAAGCCCCGTGGACTAACAAATTGTGGACCGATTCTGAATGGCCTGCGGCTCCAGGCCATCTGCGCTGCGGCCTAGCAAGCGAGGCTTATTCCTGGATCAGAGCTCGGCACACGAGAACCAAACACCAGTATATGAGTCTGGGCAGCTATAAAACATTAAATTAGCCACTGAACTGAACTGTTTCGACCGTCGATGGTAGCCTGGACTCGCACCGCGTGTGTACGAAGACTCACCTCGGAATTGTAGTCCACACATCGCCCAAAGTGTCTTGCGCGATGCACTCAATGCTGTGGAGGAAGCAAGTCGTGATGAATGTATTGGTGGGCTTGCCCTTGCAAGCAATCGCATGCAACTGCAGAAACTTGAGCTGCCACGCGGCACAAGTTTTGATTTCCACCCCTGGAAAAAACAAGGAAGAACCCTCAGCTGGGGAACGAAAACCAACCTGGGCATATCAACCATTTGCAAAGCTCCTTGTGGTTGGCAACAACAGCTCGCCAAGTGCCAAGTGATTGGTGTGCCGATCGGCCTTCACGAAAAGATGGTGATCATAATGATGATGATAAAGAATGGAACAACAATTTTGACCACATGAAAACACAATCGGTACCGACTAATGATGACGCTGACAACGCGCACGGCGATAAGAAAGTTATTAAAAAGGCGCAAAAACCGTTTTTGTTTTGGAGCCCCGGCACGAATGCCCCAATATTGCCTACAAGCCCATAAAACACAGTTTGGCACCATGTTGGGCCCCTCCGTTGAAAATTGAAAATTGAGATTAGGCAAATGCCTTGGCAGCCCATCTATCAGGGGCATTTCTGGTTTGTGCTTTTGTTCAATATCCACCGCCAGTTTGAGCTAGCTTGAATCAAGCAGGGCCACACGGCAACAATTTTGCAGACCCTGGGCCCCAAATTGTAGATGACGGTTTGGACATCATGCATGGCATGCTCAACTTGCATCCATGAATGCTGGAAACAAGGCAAATGCCGGGATCTGTAATCGGGGCATGTGCAATGCCATCATTGCTGGCAAACGTTTCAAACCATGGGGTTGCGCCTGGAAAGGCCATTGCTCAACAAGATTCTGGAGGGAAATGCTGGCTGCATCCAGATGCAAAGCGAGTGTTAGCCACGTGCACCGCAGCTGATTTTTTGGGCAGCCGTATGCATCTGAGCCTCAAGCTCCTCTACACTCACTTTGTGGTTTCACTGTGGGTATGAAATGTAGAATGTTTGCTTAAGGTACTTCCTGCACGTTGGCAGCCCCACTAGCCTGGACAACCAGCCTGCAAAGTTGTAGCCATGCATATGGGTATTGGGGGGGATTTTGGCAAGTTAGGAGAGTTTGGGAGATCCTGAAGCCAGTGCCATTCTAAGGCGGCACATTGCTCCGCCCGGTGTATTTTGGGACGTCCACTTCTACGTCCTCCCCCTACCTCACCCCCTCTATAATGGAACGCACTAGTGCAACAACAGTCCCTCTCTAAACACTTAGCCGGTGCTCTGGAATGTGGTCCAACAATTTAAATTGTGCCCTGTGGATGTAGTGTCTGAGGGGTGGCTGTGAGGTTTGTCGTCGTAGTTGGTTGTTGGAAGTGGTTGGGTGCGAGGGGTCCAGGACCTTCGTGTACAACGTGGCTGGGATGCGGTGCATTTTCCGCAATGCCTTCGAATGGAAGGATTCCAGGCTGTGAAGGTCTGCCTGCGTGAGGGCTGCGGACTCCATTCCATAGACCAGCATGGGCACAAAAACCGCATTGTAGATACGGAAGCCCTGTGTGCCGCCAAAATGGTAGAAAGTATTGAAGTGCTTGCGAGCCTTCGCCAGCCTCTCCGTTACGTCTTTGCGAGACGAACCATTTCTTGACAGCCCCAAATATTTGGCATGCTCCACCTCCTTGATCTCATCCCCTGTGAGGTTGTGCACGGGGTTTTGAGAATAATGGGACTTCAATAGCAAGCATTTGTCCCAATTCAGGGCCAAGTTGCTGTAAGCAGCAGCTGCTCCGCTCGCTCGGCTGTGGAGGCGACCAGGGCCGTGTCGTCCGCATAGGCCAGGTCGTAAAAACTGGTCTGCTGCCCAAATACCCACGGCATCATACCTCCATTCTCAACTGTGGGTCCACGTCGCGCTGGGTCATGCTGCGCACCATGAGGCAGAGGTACGGTGCGAGGGGGCATCCTTGCCGGACACCAGTGTGCACAAAGTACGTCGCTGGTGTGGCCGGCGGCCCTGACCTGAAACAGTTGCGAGGTGTAAATGCTGCTGATAAGAGTGACCATGGACTGTGGTACTCCGTAACGTTGCATAGCCACCTCAAGTGCGTCCACGCTGACGCGGTCAAAGGCCTCTTTCCAGTCGAGCAGCAAGACGCAGAGGGACGTGTTGGTGCGCTCAGGTCGTTCAAGTAGTCGGCAAAGGATGTGAACTGGTTGCGACGTCAATCTTCCGGCCCGAAAACCGTACTGTGAGGATCGTGGCCTGTCGTCAATCGCTTTCTCCAGCCGTTGCTTTAAAGGCTTTATGATATGCGCCATGAGTTTGTACGCGGTACTCAGCAAACTAACTGGGCGATAATTGTTAGGGTCTGTGAGGGAACCCTTGCCCTTGTGGATCTCCACGACTAGCGCCTTTTGCCAGTCCTGTGGGGTCGTACCTGCCGTGAGGGCCTCGTTCAGGATGGCTAGCAAGTAGCGGCGGTTCTCGTCTGTCATCCATTGCCAAACCTCTGTGGGGAGGTCATCCACACCTGCAGCTTTTTGTTTGCTGCCTTTCGTAACGCCGAACGGAGTTCCTCCATTGCGAAAAGGACCGTGTTGACGTCGGGCTGTGGAGCAATGGGGTCACGGTTGCCGGTGTACGGCTGGGAGGGCGGGCCCACTGTGAGTTGGCCAGGTGCTCCGCAAAAGTGTCCGCTTGCTTCGACTGGCTCGCGGGTGTGCCTTTGGAGTTGTGTATGGAGACCGGGCGCTGCTTGTAGACGGAACGAATACGCTTGATCCATTTCCATTTCACTCTGGCATCCATCGTCCGCTCGCTTTCCGCAAGTCCGTCTTTCAACCATTGTGTTTTGTCTCGGCGTGCTTGTTTACGGACTTCCTTGTCAAGTCTCGTCTCCTCCTCTGTGTTTCCCTCTGTCCTGGCCTGTGAGCGCTGTTGGATCAAATCCCATGTGTTGTGGGTGATCCACGGCTGTTTTGGGGGCTAGGTGCCTGTAAGATGTGCTCCTCTACGGCGTCTGTTACGGCTTTGTGGAGCGTCCTCCACTTCTTGTCTAGCCGTTCCTGCTGTTGCGGCGCCTGGCTGTGAAGGGGCCGGGGCTTCCTCCTTGTTGGGCGTCGGCGGCATTGCTGCTGCCTCGCTGGGCTGCGAGGGCTGTGAGCTCTCCATGGCCTTACTCACCGCCGTGTTGAATGCCTGTTTTGCCTCCTTCGTGGGTTTCCTGGTACGTTTGGGCTGCGCTGGTGCTCGTTTGGCCGGCTTGGCCTGGAGCGTCGCACGCATCTTGACCAGGTAATGCTTGGAGTTGAACAGCGCTGCGCCCGGCACCGTGGCGACGTCCGTGATCATGGTTTTTTCCATTGGGAAGGGGCTAGAACGTGGTCCAACTGAACAGATCACCCGCTGGCCGTCTGTGAGTGCGCCTGTACTGGGGCTGCTTCTCCATCCACGTTTGGGGGACGCACAAGTTCCAAGAATCTCACATGACTGGACTCTCCCTCGCCGTGGGCCATGAGCTCTTCCTCTTCTGCCACGGTTTTCGCCCAACGTAGATGTGGGCCTGTGGCACCTTGTGTGGTGTTGAGTTCATCCAACAGCTGTGCGTTGAAATCTCCAATCACCATAAATCTTTGATGTTGATGGACTTGATCTGTAAGCTGCTCCCAAAACTCATCCCTCTGATTGGTCTTTCATGTTGCGGTGGGCATAAACCACATAGATGGTGATAGGGATTTCAGCTGAATCCAATGTAAAAGAAAGCAACCTGCCATTGTACATTGTAGGGTCAACCACTGCTAATGTGATATGAGGAGCTGTAACCAGGGAGACCCCTGTGAAGGTTTGCTGGGCCGTGTTCTTCTCATCAAGAACTTCATGAGCCGCGCGAGAGAAGGTGTATCCCTTGATGACATACTGGCCCTGCTGCTTCATGTGTGTTTCTGTCAAAGCCAACTTATCCAATTTGCATTGCTTCATCAAGTAGACAATTGAACGCATCTTGCCTGCTTCAAGCAACCCTGCGGTGTTCCATACTCCTCCTGTTTGGGGCTTGGATGTGGGAACTTGCACGTCGCGCTTGGCTCTGCCACTGTGAGATGGCAGGTGTATGTGTCTTGAACCAATGTGCTCTGGCGCGCTGCCTGCTTTGCATGTCATGCTGTTGCTGCCACTTTATTCTGCTGTCCTGTGGAGGCTGACTGGAACTACGATCTTCAGGGTCTTTGCTGAGCTGACTGCTGAGTCGACATGTGGAACTAGCATGGTGATGGTGTTCTGCGGTGGGTTCTTGCGATGGAGTTACGGAGGGTCTGCGCGAATCTTTGAATGGTCGGGTGTCTTGCTGCATTGCGGGACTGTACTCTTCATCTTCAAAAAGGACTGTATCTTGGATCTGAATCTTCTGCATGTAAACGATGAAGGCAAAGAAGATGTAGAGGTGGAAGTCTTCTTAGAAAAGGTTCCTGTTGAAGTCAACGGCTGTCTGTCGCCATGTGAGAGAGCTTGAAGCGTGGGGCCATATAAAGGCATTGGGCTGTGGGTCCTACTTGCGGAGTCCTTACCACAAGAAAGCTGTTGAGGGGGCAAATGTGAGACCCATGACCTGTATGCTCTTCTGGCTTGGGCTCTCTTCTGGATCCTTGTGGTGGATTGTCTGTGTTATCTTGCATCCTGTGATCTTAGGCTGCGATTGTATTGACTGTGGGAAACTGAATGAGGATGTGAGGTGTTTGGTGCTGGTTTTGGTTTGGGCACTTCATCGCCGAAAGGCTCACCTAGAAAGTTAATACTGCACCTGGCTCTAGAGGGACTGTACTGTGAGGATTATGACAAACAAAACTTTCTAGATGGCTCAGCGCACCCAGCTCACCATGGGAGGTGCGCCTGCACGCAACACAAACCTTTCCTGCTAGAACGCACCAGTTTAGGAAGATTCACGGCCTCGTCCCCTGCCTGTGAGGGGAGCCGGAGTGCGCCTGCCATCTTTTCAGAGATCACCCTCGTCCCTGGTGAAGTTCAGGTAGCGCTGGCGCTGCTGCTTCACACACAGGGTCCACTGGCCTTCACTGTAGTCCTGGGGTGCTTCAGCATGGATGTAAGCAATCTTGGCCTCCGAGGATATTGCTCTGCTGGAAGCGCGGCGTCCTGAACTGTCCTTTCTGCTGCCGGCGTCACCGGCAACGCGAGGCCAGCGGGCCGACCATGGTGTCCATGGTCTGCCCCTTTGAGGCCTCTGCGCCATCTTGATTGGGATTGCGACATCTGCTCCATGAGCTCCTCAACCGAGCGCATGTTCTCGAAGTATTGGCGGTCGTCATGGTCTGCCGGGAGGAACGCAAACTGGAGCTCCCAAGGGTACTCATACTTGAAGCGTGCAATCAAGTTGTCAATGCCTTCCTCCTCTCCAGCATTGTAGGGAGGAGTGGAACGTGTGAGGTATCGGCTCAGCCTTTGCGCAGCATCATAGTCCTGTGAGGCCGTGTCAATGGCACGCTGCTCCACCCGTGTGAGGTTGACTTGCTGCCTCAGCTGATCACACCACACCTCCTTCCAGGCTGTGAGGATGGCACCCTGGTGCTCGGCTGGAAGTTGAACTGCGCAGATCCAATCTGAAGGATTGCCTGCGGTGGCTGCGCGGCTTTCAGACCTCCTCTGACACAGGATTCTTCCCAGCCATGCATCCTGCTCGTCTGTGAGGAAGAGCGTCTTCCACTTGGGCACGAGACTCTCCTTCTAGTACTTCTTGAATGCTTTCTGGTAAGAATTCATCAACCCATGCATGGGAGCACCCAATCTCATCTCAAACTGCGCGACGCCTGGGGTCATCTTGATCTGTGCCCCTTTGTAGCGGGATTTCTTCCAGTTCTTGGCTTTTGAAGAGCTGGCATCCACTAGCTGAGAATCTGCTGGGGAGACTCCTTGGCTGTGAGTCGCCGCCTTGGCCTGACTGCGACTTCTCTTCCTCCCAGTACCAAGCTGTGAGGCGGTCGCTGGCTTCCATCAACTTTTTTCGCGCGCCATAAGTGGGCACATGTAGGATGGAAACCTTTGATAGCCTGGGCTCCCCCTGGCCATCATACTTTTGAGTGGTTGCGAGGTCCCACTCCACATGTGAAAGGCCCGCATCTCTCAGGGCTTGGTTGCGCGTGAGCTCGCGGTCTTGCACGCTCATCCAATCTGGGAAATTGCGGAGGACCAACGTTAGCTTTGCCACCTCAATCTGCCAAAACATCACATCCTTTTCCACCCACGCAGCGCGGATCTTCAACTTCTGAACCTCACCTCACTTTCAATGTAGTCAAGGCGCTGTTTGTGAACTTGGAACTGTGAGCCAAAATGGCTGCGCAAAGCTCCAAGTGCTGGGGCCACCTTCCCTGCAGGGCCTCTGTAATCATTGCTGCACATTCGACTCTCGCGACGCTTGCCTCCTGTGAGCCCGACGCTTGGACTTGCTATTCCTGTGGGCGAGCGACCGGTTCAGCTGTTGCAAAGACTGAAAGCCCATCTCCAGTCAACAAAACGTCATGGTTATTCACACGCTGACTCAAGTTCACCTGAGTCAAAACAGAACGCTGTTGCAGATCCTGCGCATGCTGGACCCTACAAGGACTCCATACCAGCTGCTAGCTTGGACAACTCTGCAGCAATGCTTGAAAGGGCATCACCTTGTCCTGCCATGGCTTGGAATCCTAAAACTGTGACCTGCTTCCTGTGAGGAAGCAGCAGGTTCTAGAGGAAGGCTTGAGCACTCGTGAGCTTGCACGGCAGCTGATATTTGCTCAAAAACTGTTGCGCAGCATCACTGAATTTGCGCTGTTTGCAACAACGAGGGCTTGGTGTTGGGGATTGCAGGAACAGCATCTGTCATAGTCACATTTCGCTATAAAACCTCAACCCCCCCTGCGTACAAAACATTCCCCAATACATAGCAGTACCACATTAAGAGGGGTTTATTATTAAGGCCTCATTACTAAGGATAGAGTTTATTTTCGGGAGAGAGATAAATGTCCTGGGTGGGGTCTATGTTCAGGAGAGGGATACATCGTTTACACATTTTTTGTTACAGCATGTTACAGCATTGCTGTAATTGTTAATTGCGAAGGTCTTTTGGCGGTGAAAATTATGGTCATCATCATTACCATCCGTGATCTGGGTTCTTGACTTCTTCCACCACAAATGCGTAATCAGCAAAAAGACTTAATAATGAACATAACAAATTTCGTGATTGAAATGCGCTGTTTACGCCGGCCATCCTGTGAATGTGAATTTGTTGCGCTCGGCATGCCAGTAGCTGCAGCACACAATCTTTAGTTCCTTTGCGGCCTGTCAGCAACAGCGGGTAAGGTGACAAAGGGAAGTCTTGCCTGGTTCCAGATGTGCCTCCTCTGTCTGGTTGACGCTAACCCGCCGCGGTAAGTCTGAACTGCCGCTCGGTGCCCACGCTACTTGCGGCGCGCAATACTCGCGCAGTGCTACAATACGTGTTTCCATGTCTCTCTGTCGAACGCTAGCTTCCAGTCAGCGGGAATGTACAAAGGGTTTGCCGTCCGCGTCGCTTTGACGTGATGTGGCTGTGACGCGGACCTCCGACTTCAAACTGCACGGGCCGCAACTTAATGGTCCGCTGCACACCCCAATCATCGTTGGAGAACGCGCGCCAATTGTTCATACGCCTTGCTGATAACGCTTACGAGGCAGTAGCTGTTGGGGTAGAAACCATTTGTGAAGCAAACAAAACGGCTGGCTGCCTTGCGAGGAAGCCAGAATCTCCTCGCGCATCCTGGCCTCGCTGATGGGGTCGGGGAGGAACTGCTGCTGTCATTGAGCCATTGCCAAACCCCTATGGAGATGTTGCCCATGCCGGCAGCCTTGTGTCTGGCTGCTTGACGTACGACAACTTTGCATTCATTCTATGATTTTGCCCGTGAAGCCGAAGCGATGAGTCCGCCAGATTGGCCACAGAGAACCAGCTTCCGGCTTTTCGCTGGGCGTTGGCCAGCAGCACTGTCCGCCATGCCACCAAATTGGTTTGCACAACATCCTTTTGTTTTGGTTTGATTCCCTCAGGGCATGGCCTGCTTTTTAAAATTGCCACCCCTTCCGGCCTTAATGAAACCTGACAAAGAGAGGCAGCGTGCAGCCACCTGACTTGCCTTTGTCGAGTTAAGCCTCGGAAGACCACGGAAAACGGACAAATCGCTCAAATCCAAAGAACCAACCCCTATGCGCGCAAAAACATCGGTAAGACCAAAACAACTAGCACCACCATCACTAACAGCCTTCGTCAGCCATGTCTCGCCAATAAATTCCAAAAAGTAAGCTTCATTCGGCGGCCTTCCAATCTGCAAGTTGCCAACGTGATCTGAATTCAGCGCGCACCCTGTCTTTCCACGCAGCGCCACTCTAGCCTCAAGCTGCCTAAGTTCTCTTCCAGGAGATCCCGAGCAACAGAGTTTGACGACAGGTGCTGCGTTGGAGTCTTTCAAGGTTTGCGCTGTTGGCGCCGCCCTAGCCAACGCTCTCACTGCCACCCTTGTTCTCCTCTGGCTTTGGTTCCGGCGGCGCTCACCCAAGCATTTGGGGACGTTGGTGGCACCATTCGCAAACGTGCGCCATCTGCTTCTCGCACTTTTCTTTTGAACAGCCATCTTTGCACCGAGACCGGTCATAAGAAATGTTGACGCCATTTCGGGCTCTGGGGTACTTGCCATCCGTGCGTTGTGGGTCAAACTTGCGCGTCTCTCCCCCCTACAAGTCTTAAGCCCCACCCGGGCGGTGGGTCGAAGCGTGCGGGCATGGGCCTGGACCCGTCGCACAGCTACCTCAGCGCAAGCTGCTCGAAATCTTTCCGCCAGAACTCGCTGCAGGATGCACTGGCCTTCATGACTGAGTTCCATGGCTGCTTGGGGCTGCAATTGCTAAGCCAAAACTCGCATTGTGAAGGTCAACTGTCTTGGCTGCTCCTGCGCAGGCCACTCGCTGCAACCACTCACTGCAACAGCGAATGTCGGCTTGGGCGGCCAGATGCCATGCATGCCGGTAGTCCAAGACTTGTGTTCGAAACTCTGCGTTGTAACGGCTGAGGACCGCTGCCAGAACATTGAGGACCGCTGCCAGAACATTTCCTAAGCTCAGATGTTTGAGGCCCCTGGTAGCTCTGGCTTTCAGCATCTGCGAGGTAAACTTCATGGCCGTGGCAACGCGGTCGCCACAGGACCCCATACGCTCATGTCAGTGAAAAGTGAAAAGCGCCTGTCCAAGATCAAAAATTCTCATGCTGGGGCATCAGTAACCCCGTCTTTTCCAGCGGCGCATCCCTTGTCATTAGCTCGGCCAGTGAAAACATCTGACAATTATGGTCGGCCCCTTGGTCGATCATTTGACCGAGCTCAAGATTGACTATGGAGGGTGTGGTGACGGAGTTGGCCACGGTTGCACCCATGCCTGTGGATCCGCCGTTGCTGCCCCACCGAAGGCTAGTGACAGTCCGAACTTTACATAAACAGCATTTACTGAATTCTCAATGTCCCCACCAAAAGACACCCGAGAGCACTTCTGCTTAATCTAGAGCTTGCACCCGTCCTCCTTACAGATACTGATGCGAACACAGGCAAGGCGGCACGCATATCTGCATCCCCCAGCTGTCGAGCGACTGCACGGATTTGATTCTATTGCAGGCCTGCCCAATCTCCCGTGATGGCAGCAGGGACACCATTGCCTCCCCTCTTGTATCAACATCTCACTGGCGCAAACCTTCGCCAAAATGGCCACGCAAAACTGGTCCCTCCCCCGAACCCAAGTGTTATCCTGCATCTGCTTGTCATTACGGCACTTCGTGCCTCTCCTTCTACAGCTTAAAATGCTTATGAGAGACAGAGAGAAATGTGATCATGATGATGATCATAACGAGGAGGAGGAGGATATAGAAGATGTGGATGATGTACATAAGGGGCGCTGGCGTAGTAGAAATCCTGTGCTGTTGTACTTCTTGTTGTTGCCGTTGTCAGTGTGGATCTGCAAGTAGATCCCACGGTACTCGTTCCAACACCCTCTCGCGCAACTCTGCGACATCTCCTGTGAAAGGAGAAGTTCAGATAACCATCCCCAACCAAAAAGGTTCAATTCCTGACATGTACTCAATATTGCCCCACCCCGTATCCAGCTGCCACAGAATCCGTGGCTTGCAGTGCTAGCTTTTGTGAGTCATACACAGTTTGCAGGAGTTGAAAAGATTCTGCACCATCTGTGGGCGACACCGTCTTCTGATTCCTCAGCTAGCCTGAGCAGAAGAAGAATGAATGCACACATGTGCCTCAAGGAGCTTTTGGCGGGTCAGGCTCAATGCAGATCTTGTAAGACTAGGCCTGGACCTGCCTGGAGATCACCTTACAAAAGCTACAGGGATAAACACCACACTCCTGGACAAATCAGGGCCTAGCTCAGTGGATCTTCAAGAACCTCTTTGCATCTCCAACACTCTTTGGGTCTCCGGCTGTGCATCTGAGAACAGTCTGCGGACTGCCTGGACAAAGCTGCTGACCTAAGCGCCATCTTGATGCAGAAGCTTCATCAACAAGAGCCAAAAGAGGCTTAGCTATGCGGCGTCCAATGCTAAACTGCTAGACTGGGTTAGAGACGTGTCCATTCACGTGGTCCAACGTTAGCAGCGGACGCCGCCCCAGCCGATCATAGATACACTCGTCTGCAAACGAGAAGCTGAAGAAAGAAGCATCGCTGCAATGAATTGAAAGAAATGGAACCAATCAACACACATGCCTCGCCTGTCTCGAGGTCGTAGTAGTAGATCTGCGCCCTGGATTGTCTGCTGGCATGACCACACAGGATGCATCTTAGTTGCTTGCTTGCTGGAGTCTGATCTGTAAAACCTCTGAAAACTGTATGCAGGTGTGCCGCACGGGAAGAATAAGGGGCTGTGGCAGGATCATTGGTGCAGTCATGGATAATGGCGGCACCACTCTTCAAGGGAAATTTAGGACAGGCACTACTACAGGCATTTATGGTCTTTCAATCGGATTGGACACTGAAGAGTGTTCTCTGCAATGCTTTCTGCGCAAGAAAGCACAGACAACCCGTGACTTGCCAGACAAGCCAACACCTTCTGTGGTGACATCTGCATCTACCGATCTCAAGGTGGCACATGTGGCACTTCAATTTTTTGCATAGGATCCGCATGCCAAGCAAGAACTGACCGTTACGTGGGTGGATACCAACTGCAAACCATGCCGCCGACAAGCGCACAATGATGTTTAAAGAAGCAAACAAACCATGACAAACCCAGCCAACGAATGCTGCGATGGCAACGAACACAGCTTCACCATTTGTACTAAAGGAGGAGACAAGAACTTGGCGGGCTACATCCTAAAGACTGTGGAAACCCGCGGGGCCCTCGCTTGCCAGAGGAAAGCTGCAATGGACCAATCACGTACTCAGCGAAGACATCCTCGGCCTGCGTGATGGTTAACAAACCTAGAAACCAATTGAATACCACGCCACGCATCTTGCACCATAATTCTGGTTAGGTCCATCACAGATGGGAAAACAATGGACAAAAGGCTGGCTTTGCAGCGGTAAGACTGATGAGAAATGAGATGCAACCTGTCCTTCTCGCGGTCGTTGAGTTCGTGCCAAGCCTTCAGCTCCAGCCGATCCCGTTCCTGCTCCAAATTCACCGGCTAAGAAATATGCGCTTTGAAGTGCGGCATCTTGAGGATGCGAGAATGACAGCGCTTGCAGTGCTGATCCCTGGCCTCTGCAGAGAATGGCACCCCCCGTTCTCGATTCAGCTCAACAAGGTGTGCCATCATCGCCTTGCCATGCACCCCAGCTCGGGTGGCAAGCAAGGAATCTTGAAATCCAAACAATGAGGCAGCTACGGCCATCAGGTGTGACTACAAGACCTCTCAGCCCTTCTGCAATATCTTTGGAAGGCACCAAGCAAGCTCCTTTCACTCTGGCCCTGCCAGACTGTTTTTGCAAGCGCTCCCCCACGACTTAAGCCATGCCCTACAGCCTGGGTTTTCACAACGAATCAGTAACCGGGAGAACGCGAGACAAAATGAACCATCCAAGAGCAGAAGAGTTGACGTGGCCATCGAGTGATTTGACGGGGGATGAGCAAAAACCTGTAGACAACCATAGATGCTGACGGTTCAAAAAGACTGCGCACCTTTCGCGACAGGGTGTACTCTTTTCGGTACTGCTCAAGCGCCGCCCGGTCCTGCAACATTCTGTACATTAGTCGCTTAAAACAAGCAGTGACTCTGGGAATCCATGACGCACAAAAACAACACATGTTGAAAAGCCCCAACGCTCAGCAAGCCACATCTGTGGCGAGCTTGCGTGCAGACGGTCCCCTCCTCCTCACTCAAGTGTGGCTGCGGAAGGGCCTCGGAAAGCATTCTTTCTGCAAGCCTTTGTCTCACAGCTGGCCCCAGAAAAATGCATATCCTCGCCTCCCAACGCCGCAGTGCCGCCTGTGCCATGGTCGCATCGTTATCGCAAGCGGCGAATGCCCTCTCCTTCGGTGATTCAAGTAGACTTTCGGGCAAACTCAATTCTCCGCTCCGCTTAATCTACATTTGGAATTCTGCAGCTTTCAGCCTCATAAGGCGCACTATCAGTTGGACATGGCATGCATCCAGAAAGCAGTTCCAACATCTGTTGGGTGTAAAGCACGCACACAGACACGCATGTGGATGCCGTCCTGGGCTGTGCGCCTCCTCTGTCCAGGCCTCAAATCTTTGGGTGAGTCAGGTGGGAACAGCGAAGCTTGCTGAACACGTCATATTCGTCATGTCAAAGCATCTGTCAATCCCAAACCCTCCCTGGTTCCTGCCTCCCTGGCTCCGGTGGTGCGGCATACTCAGCATCTGTGGGATCCTGGAATACAGAGCAACGCAAACACTGAGCGTATTAGAAACAGACAGAGATGTACGCTCGCTTTGTTTCTTGCAACATAGCAGCGTAGGGAAGATCAAAGGCTAGTGCATCATACGAAGCAGGTGGCTGAAGGATTCTACTTGTATCCGAACCCTTAAATGGTCGGGGTTGTCCACATCAACATATGACTGGGGGCTCGTGCCACGGTTCCACGAGTTAGCCTCGCTTGGGGATGGTTTCGGCCCTGGCGTACCTAGCATCTTGTCAGGGGGCAGTCTGTCAGTTGAGATGATGTTTGCACAATGGCGGGTGTTCATTAAGGGTTAAAGTATAGAGGATCTGCTTTTTTCACTAGCACCATTCTACGCCCACAGGGTGCATATTGACCCGCCCAAAAATGCGGTCTCCAATGATATTGAAAATGCGATATCTACATCTTCTTCCTGGTTCCTGGCTGCCAAGACTCATAACTGGCGTCTCCGAAGACATCCAGGAACAACACAGCCCGGAATCTCCTGGCTCGGGCAGCAGCAATGACAGGGGTTGAAGCGAGCAGCAGCCTTCGCAGCTGCAGCAGCATTAGAGGGAGCAGCAACAAACAGGAGCAGCTCGCATAGGGAACGCCGTCTTGTTTGCCATTTTGTGTAACCATGTCATATTCACCACGTTGCTGATGACGACATGGCCATTGCCATTTTTTTCCAGGGGTGGGGTTTTCAAGTTTACTAGTTTACTAGGTCTTTCGCGCATTTGGATGCAAAATGTGCTTAACACGGCTTTCTCTTGGGCCCTTAAGACGTGTTGACTTCTTGTCGGATGACATCTTCCACTCAAACATGACCAACAAACCAAGGCCTATGCAATGACCGCATCCATGTTCTTGCATTCAGATACACAACCTGATGCCATCTCATGCCAGTGCCTTGCTTCACTGTATCCAGAGAAGATCAAAAAACAAAGGCAGCCATGCATGTCCATGCATCCAGCAAGCAAATCATGTCCTTGATTTATTTCTCTACTGATTTACTGGTAGCTTGTACCTCTGCCGCATGTACATCCATTCCGTGCATCCAGTTCTTTGATCCAAGACGTTTTGGGGCAGAAATGTATCTGTAAGAATTACACTGAAGCAACAGAAAAAAGGATAAAGCAGGGATACTAAGTATCTCAAATATTGTTCTAGTCTGCAGTAATTCGCACCAGACTGAACAGAAAGTGCCAAAAAAGAGACAAACACTTGAGCCTTTCACTATCAACTCCAACATATCAAGCCGCGGGCATCTCCATGCAACAACCCTCAACCCCAAGCAGATCCCGATCCAATGCATCTGAAACCTCAACTCTCTCATTGCTGAAGATCGCGAAATCACAAAGATTCTACAAGGTCGAAACATGTCATTTGCAAACATGTGCTGTCTCATGTCTAGAGGAAGAAGCCTGAATCAAAATTCAAAAAATGAGAAAGAAGCAACGTAAACGTCACGAAAAATGGCGGCAGCCTGAACAACAAGCCAAATCAGCTCGCAATTCACAGGAACAGCGAGAGTTGGTATTTAAAGGCGCTGCCAAAGGTCGAGCTTGATGTTTGATCCCGTGCCTTGGCAACGACATGATCTCGTCTGTCGGCCTGGCCTTGGAAAACTGTGCATTTTCTGCAGAAGAAACGCTAAGCAACCTCACTCTCGTGCCGTCTCTAAAAGTCTCCCTATCACAATGCTTTTCCACATACCTTGCCTTCAAGGACATATAATGACTACCAACGCTTGCCCAGGACGGCGAATCACAACTCCCAAGTCTACGACGAGCTCCAGGATCAGCTGGAAGTACAACACCTTGGCGAAGGTATGGGTGCGAAATATTCTGAATTTTTGTAGCAGGCTTCCCTTGTCTTCACCATCTGTAGGCTGTGACCTGTAAATGCCCTTGCCAACATTTTGCATCGTCTTATGACACGGAGTGCCAAGCCTGAAACCAGAAGGCGATTGGGGCCAGCGGAACAGGCTTCGTGATATCGGGCACGTGTTCCGCCTGTCCCGCACGCTGCACTTAGGCCAAAGGGAGGGAGAGAACACTAGAGTTCACAGACCGCACAAAACCTGCTCTTGGAGGTAGCATGGAGGGCTGGGCTGCAACATGCCCGTTGGATCTGAGAGCGAGCTGTACAAGTATCATTCACTAGGCTAACACGTGAGGAGAAAGGACTCACATTCAACCCTTGCCGGCCGTCAGCTTTGCAAAAATCAGGGAGATGAGTGTACAGACAGAGCACCTGAGACAAGAATCGAGGTCTGAGCAGTTCCTGCAAGGCTTCACGATTCACCAAGTTCCAGGCCCGCTCGAGATGATGAAAACCACAGCCTTGGAAGCAAGCTTGCTCCAGGAACAGGAAGCGCAACGTGGGTGTGGCATGAAAAGCTGGAAACTCATGGGCAGAGCTCCCACGTGTCATTATATCTCCTGATTTGTCAGCTGGGGGTGCTGACCCACTGCCACAGCTTCGGACCGGTGATATCCATGAAGCAGAGTGCAAATGCAACCTGGAACATTCTCAGGACATGCAAAGCGAACGCCAGCCTCTTTGCAACGGTCAATCTCTGAGGTACACACAACCACAACACGTCAATGCCAACTTGATGCCATTTTGCTCGGAAACAAGCCAAAGGCAGTCAAGCTCCATCAAGACTTGAAGTCAAGGATAAAACTGAACCTGTAAGCAACTCAGTCTGCCAAGCAACTGCTTGCAGCGTAAAGGTGACAGCCATGGACACAGAGGGGCAATGCGTCTCGACCAAGGTCAAGCCCAACACAAACAGGTTGATTGCCTGTAAGCGTGCAAGGATAGACAGAGCATATTCAAGCAGAATCCACGTCCCTAAGTTCTACATTGACATAGGTGCAATGTGCCTGAACGATCTGATGCACACCCAAGCTCATACCTCATCAGGCCACAGAAGAAAGAGCGTCTTAGCAAGGGCGACTGATGGCAAATCGTTTTGGCCACCTGCGGTCGAGCAACTGACTCGAGCATAGGCATCAAAGCACTGCCACCTCGGGCCAAGTTCCTTCTGTAACTCCTAAAGCAGCATCAGAACTGCGAAGAACAAGTTTGTGCCAAAACAGAGTGGTGCAAGAGCCCGTGAATAAAACGCACGGTCTTTGCCCGACTACAGAACCAGCAAAGGACCATCTGCCTACATACAGGAAAATCAGGACCCATTAAAACAAGCCCCCACTGCAGCGTGACCAAGCTCCCTGCATGGACTGGAGCTTGCGGAACATCTGCACATGCTTTTCGGGGGCTGCTGTGTCCCTGAGCCACTCCACGCATGTAGCAGCAGCTTTCCAAATCCTCCTTCTGCTCTCGCGCAAGACACTTGAGACTTGAAACTGCTGCACCATGTAAAACACGGGCACACGAAAACATTCAAGCCACACTGAGTCTGGAGCACTGCACGTTCAAGCACCTTTGCTCCATGGATGACAGGCCTGCAGAACCTCTGGCTCCAGGCTCCCTTTCATCCGCAGCACGACCCTTGAAACCTTTGTCTGCCCCTGGCATGGTCCAAAGCCCCAAACTGAAGCAGCCCAAGCCATGAAAAACTTCAGTCAAGGTGCTTGCTCGCGGCCAAAACCAGCTTCGCCAAGGCCCAAATAATCCTTGGGTGACACCCGGCAGGCACGGCAGGCAGAAGTCTTGTGACGTGCCCCCAGCCTCTGAGCCTGTGGAGGACATGGACCCAGCACGGCGCAGACCAGGACCTAAACTTGACATCTAGCAGCTCGAATAGCGTGCTTCAAAGAGTTGGCCTGAGGCCACAGCCAACCGGGCCAGGTTGGCTGGCTCCCGCGGACCCCAAGCTGCTCTGAAGAGCGGGTGCTGTGGAGGACTCTGAATTGAGCCCGACAGCCTGGGAAGGTCCGGCTGCCGAGGCAGCGGCGCCAGGAACACCTCGCCAGTGCACTGTCATGGTAGATCCTCTTGCAAGGTGCGAGCTGCTTAATTTGAGATGGTCAGGACCTCAAAATCAGCAACTGCAGCCTGATATGTGTGGATAAGATGCTAGAACAAATGACGGCTCCTGAAATGAAATCCTCGCTGGTATCACTGCTGTCTGCACGTCCTACTCCCCAGAGGAAGTGTGGACCAAGGTCCCTGCGAGTCATGCGGTCCCACTGCGGAGTGCCCTGCGGCCCGAAGGGCAGCCGGAACATCTGCCAGGCAGCATTGCTTACAGTGGGCTCAGATGGGCTCAGCCTCATGAGCACCTTTACCATCAAACTGCCTGCTTGAACAAGTTGCAGACACACTTGAAAACCGCCAGCTTGCAGCACAGTTGATATGCAAGGTCATGATATGCATCAAGCGGCGGCAGAGACCAGACCCTCAGGGTGTGCAGACTGGCACCAGCCAGGCCTTCTGGAAGCCCTGCTGCTCAAAATCTTGCAGCGAAGAGGAGATGCCGTACAGCCTTGGACGAGATTCTAAAGAAAAACTGCTGGTTCACCAGAATTCATACATGCGATGTGCCCTCCTGCAGCGACAGAATTGGAAGCTTCCGGTACCAGACATAATGACACAAGTTCTTTCTTCACGTCATGGATTGATATCGAGTGCGCAGCATGCGAAGGCGAAATGCAGTCCCAGCAGCTGCTGCAGGCTGGGGATTGGCAGGCGCACATAGCGTGTGCGCAAACGTACTCCAAGACTGTGTGAGGAGATCGATGCATACCTGGCGTAATGCAAGCTTCTGATCATAAAACACCAAGATTTAAAGCACTTGTTCTGGCCAGATTTGGGGTCCAAGAGCACTTTAAGGCCAGCGCCATTTTTCGGCCCAACAACCCTAGACTTAAAGAGACAATTTTTCCAAAGTTAATTTGTGCATAATGAGGCAAGGAGCATATGGAGCTCAGGTTGAATTAGAGATGCAAAACGAGCTAGCTGCCTCTAAGCTTAGAATACCAGCGGATGACTTCAACATCGGATTTGCTTAATAACCTTTATTAGGAATCAGAGGCTCAAACATTGCTTCGCGGGCTGCCCCTTGCAACTCTCTCTCTTCATGTTTACAGCAAGACCTGGAGTCACAGCAGAGAATCCAGAGCTACTCGCGTTCAAAGTTTTGTTAAAAGGACTCAAGTACAGTACTTGGATGCCCTTCAAAAAATTCAGAGCGCTGATTCTGAAACCTGGTTTCAATTATTACGTAACTTACAAACTGCTTCCTGAGTTGCCCCGTTACAGATCTTGCATGAGAGGGCCTCTCATTAGATTCAGAAGTCTTCATACGACTTATTCAGTTCTACTCTCACTCTTACTCTAAATCTCCTCTTCCTCATCCTCTTCCTCTCCCTGGTTCCTCTCACGCTTACTGTTACCAAACCTCCAGGTTAAGAGGTTTCCTGTTCAGGGACTTAAGCGTTTAAGCAGTTTAGGAATTTTGCTTTCAGGGTTTGGGGTTCCTCCTCCTCTTCTCGCTCCTCCTCCTCCTCCTCCTTTTCACCTTCCTCTTGATCTCATCCCTCCTACTGTAGTGTCTATTTCTCCTGCTCATCTGGCTCCTGCTGTTATGAGTTCTGATGCCTACTCTCACTCTTCTTCTACATCCTACTTTGAATGCTTACAAGTACTACTTGTCCCGGGGTTAACACACATCACGCGGTGAGAACACACCTCATCTACTGCGGACGCTGGCATTGGGAAGATTTCAGATCAGCGGGATATTTACACATCAGGAAGTGGTACTCCCCATGTAGACGCTGGTTCCAGGCAAACCATGGTCAGGGCAGATTTCCCGTTCT
>CAJNIZ010045352.1:30087-45181 GCA_905231905.1 Symbiodinium pilosum
CCACCACTACAACTACAGGCACTGCTGTAGCCACCACGCGACGACGACTACGACTACTTCGCGACTACGACTACTACTACTGCTACTACTACTACTACTACTACTACTACGACTACTACTGCTACTACGACTACTACTGCTACTGCTACTGCTACTGCTACTGCTACTGCTACTGCTACTGCTGCTACTACCACTACTACCACTACCACTACCACTACCACTACCACTACCACTACCACTATCACTACTACTACTACTACTACTACTACTGCTTTGCTGCTGCTGCTGCCGCCACTTCTTTTGCCGCTTTTGTTATTCATCTCGCTGCCTAGATGATTGAGATCTCTTGCTGTAGCTTCAATGCGTCTAATTCCAAGAAGATCCCACACAACCAAAAAAAATCTTTGAAGTGCAAGATCCCGACACCTAAAGGCCTTGGAAGCATACTAGTATCTCCTCGAAACCCCGAACGCCTGGGCTCCTCAACGAAACCACACAAATTGCTCGCTTACGAAGCTGTCAGGCTCAGGTCAGGCCACAACTCAGGGGACCGGTGACCAAGCGGTCAGCCAGCCTCCCTCTAGGCAGCCAGTAACAGCCCTACCGTCCCTACCTACCTTCCAGGCAAGTAAAACCCAAATGAGCAATCAACCGCATCAGCCATTGCTTCACAGCCGCCTCACACCCGTATACACCAGAGCCACTCTGCAGCTGCAATCCCTAGCCCGTGAGTGAAATCAATGCTGGGGGAGCACATCTTTGCTGATTCGCTGCTCATTGTCAAACTGGAAGTTCTCTCCTGAGCGTCCACTGTTCATTCAATCTACGGCTTGCCCCTAAGAAGTACTCATACCTGCCGTGTGGCAATCTTCACTTACAAAACCCATGCGACATTCATGTCAGGGCTGGTGCAACTGGCACAATTACAATCTATGAAACACCTTCATAGAGTCGAGGGTTGGGGCGCATGCCTGGGATGTTTGCCCCCTGAGCAAGAAAACAGCTGACGAATAGCAAAAGAAGTCGGAAGTCGCTTGGTGTCTGAATAGTCTAGTCATTCTAATCCAAATATGGTGGATTCTACACATGCCGGTTTGCAGATGCTACTACTGAAGTTACATGATCTTTCTCGCTCGCGGTTCATTAATGTTGAACTTTGCTCTGGTGAAATTCGGCGGTCATTTATTATGCATAGACTGTCAGCCACACTGCTGGAGTATTCCATAATACTGATTCCATCATAAGCCACTAGCTTCCAGGTTGCAAGCAAGTATCGCGAGAGGCTGCAGGTCTACAGCTGTACTTCCGAAATCTAGCCCGATAACTAACCCTGTCAGATCATACAGAATCTGAAGTCTTAAAAGGCAAAATCTACCACTCAATACCTGGTCTCATGCCTGAGGGCATGTTGTTTACATGCCCTCTCACACCTTCCAAATCGATTGTGGAATCGGGGAATCCAGACCGCTCTTTCCACTCAGGGGAACTGCTCTAGCTCTAGCCGTGGGAAAAACTCCGACACCTGCAGTAAGGATAAGCAACGCCCGCAGCCATGGGTCGATTGTACTGGAAGATCTCTGCAGCCGCCAGTCCAAAAGCCTTGCCGCAAATCGCTTGGACTGAGAGAGGGCATGGGCCTGGGTGAATGAACTGAAAGTCATTTCCAAACTACTACCCACTCCAATGCCCATGAGCTGTTTCAGTCCCACGTCATGTCTTCCTGTAGCGCTTGGTCCTGACTCCACTACGCAGAAGTGTTTCGAGTGCCTCGGGGAACACCATGGCCGCACGAACCAGGGCTCCAATGCTGTCAGGAATCCGTGCTCTGACTGTTGGCAATGGTCAGAGATGTACAGTGCAAGTCTATACGGGTGGAAAGTCTATTAAACGAGCGCTTCCGCTTTTGCCAGCCAATGCCAGCCATGAGCCGGAGGATGTTGCAGCTGTGTGGTAGAAGCGCAAACTGCGCCTTAGGAAATCCACCCTTCTGACAGTGTAGCCTGTGCACATGAATAAGCCTCAAAGCTCCCGAGCCGTGACCCAGCAAACACGAAATCATCTCAAAGGATGAGTACGAAACTGCTCAACGCTCCCGCCCACGGTCAGCCCCAAGCTGAACATTTGCTTACCAGAATCCATGTAATCGATGTGCAAGACCTCGGCTGGATCCATAAACCAAAGCAGGCCATTGTTTCCGCAGTCGGACAGGGGCACATGCCGAAAAGCGTGCATGCATCTGTTCATCCTCGAATTCTGTATCTTTGGCAACCATCAACCTGGAAAAAGGTGCTTAAAAGAATTGTGGGCAGGTGTCTTGGCATCTCGTGAACAAGAGCTTGGCGCATTAAGCTTGCTAAGCAAGCAAGGAATTGACTCAAACTTCTGAAACCTGCAAACAATGCAGAGCCTGCTGGACTGTTTGCTTTCGCTTGTCTGGCAGCGTAAAACTAAGTAGCATCTTGAATCTGTGCTACTGCACCCGAGCCATGGGCAGCCTCCACAGGCATCCTACAGTCCCCGTGCTTGCAGGGGCCGTGGTAAGTCAACACGCTGAACCAGTGCCACTGACCTGATGAAAGCACACCATCTTGAATTTCTTGCCTCAGCAACCTTCATGGCTGCCAATCACATGCAGCAGCTCAGTAGTAGTAATTGCCGTAGCTGGCTGCTCCTTGAGCACTCGTGGAATTTGCATTTGCAAGGTATAGGTTAATGGGTGCCGTTGGCCCTGGCCCCAAACACCCACTGGATGCTAGATCCATGAAGCGACGTGCGGCTCGGTTTTCGCGCTTAGACGACTTTCACAAAATCTGGATTAGTGGCCCAAGTTGATGTTTGGAACGGAAGCTGCTGGGCTGATTTGAAGTTTCGGCTTGCTGAAACCAACGTAAAGCTAGGGTGTGATAGTCTTTGGACCCGTCATTAGAGCAGTCTTCTTCGTTCACGGCACCCCTGAGGGTAGAGGTTCCAAGTCTGTCGTCAGCACTCATCCAGAAATATCGGGTCACCGATGGAAACTAGAAGCTGCGGCTGAAGTTACTCTGTGAGGAGACATCGCCAAGAATGTTGCTGCATAGTGTCCGAACATGATGGTCACCGCAGCAGCCTGTGCCTGCTCGATCACAAACCTCGAGCAGCAGAGGGCAGGATGGCGCAATTGGAAAGCCACTTGTATCCCTCATTATATGAGACCTTGCTACTCATCTTCAGCTGTGTTGTAGGAACTTCCATGTCCAACTAACTAGATCCACAGGCCTCAAAACCATGAACACCTTCCAAGGTTGTTCTGAGGCAAGGGCCACAGGATCATGAAGGAGATATCGAAGCCACCCAACCTTGGAGTGGCCAGGTGTTCACTTCCAGCTCTTGCAAAGTCACTTTGGGACAGCGCAGTTTCGGTGAGCCAAGCGTCGGGGGGATGATGCTCCGCAATGGGTTAAGTACCGGATCGATCACGGACGAAAGCGCGCCCTGCACCTTCATGACAATATCCTGAGCGCCCGTCTAGCAAACTCCCTCACCTCTTGACCCGCTCCTGATGCATGGATGCGTAAACACAGTGTCTTGACTGCGACAATCACGAGGACTGCAACTCAGCGGATAAGCACTTCCATCTTTGACTAAATACATAAGAAATCAACAAGCATTCACTCATCGCACGTGCAACTGATGCTCACCTCTCAGCTTTCTTTCAAAAGAAAAGAGGTACCTTGATGAACAGATTTGCCATGCATTATGGATGTTGGTTCTTTTCACTTTTTGTTCATGTTCTATGCTTCATATGCAATCCCTCTCCTCTCTGCAGTATTGGACCCTCTTGACTGCAACTAAGTTCATCACATTTCGCATGTCAATGATTCCAAAAGCATAGAGCCAGCCTGAGATTCATCGCACTTGGGGGTGGGAGGCTTGCATAGTTTTCGCCGCTGGGCAGTCTCGCCAGCTGGCTCCCTTTCTGTCACAGAGTCGGCACAAAGCATCGACAACGGGCATAGGAGCATGTTTGCTGCAGCCTCTACGCACCTGCAAACGAAACATTGAGCTGAGCAGGAGCTGCAGTCAAGTGGCTCATAAGAGCATAGATGCCAAGAGCAGTCTTGAAGAGGTTCAAGCCTGTGCCAACTTTACAGTAGCAGCTCTCGCCAGCATCGCTAGCTGAAGGCGCCTGTGTTGATCAGCTCAAGAGGCAGCATCACCGCTGCTTCCCAACCCTGTGCTACCTTGGAAAACTGTGTATCGGATCGTACCAACACTGGATTGCAAAGCAAGAAACGTGACCCAGCATCGCCTTAAAATCAAAGTCTTTGCGCATCTGCGGCGGACACCTTGATACACCTTGCAGACTCTCGGGCTGTTGCACTGGCTTCGGGTGCCAGCATCAGTGGGGCCAAACCAGCAAGCGCAATGGCCGGCCTCAGCACAAGATATGCCTTCTGCATAATAAATATGTACACTCATACATATATACCTATAGGCACATACACATAAATACAAGTATACATCTATACAAACCTACATATGTATGTATTTGATCGTGAAAGCTGTACTACATTTGCCAGTTTCAACATGAACCTGCCTGAGGAACCGGCTGTGGTACAACGACGGCATGCGACCCCTGCGTCCTTTGAACAGTTAAAGCATGGCCCGCAACCTGGTTCTTTGGCTGGATCTGTATGTTCCGAAAACGGTAACGTCAACCTGCGTGCATCAAATGCAGAACCAGACTACGAGCTTGTGGTAGGCGAGCAGCTACCACTTGTGCATGCTCTTTCTATCTGCACAGCTCTGCAGCCTTCCCGCGAATGAGCGAATGATGAAATGCTGAAACAACAGCCAAGGCACTACAGCATCAGAAACACCAACACCAGCTCCAGTGCAGCGGTATCGGCAACAAGCGACAACAGCCATGACACCAAGCACCAAGGGGGACCACTTCCCCAACCAGACCCACTCTGGCACCATGATCACCGCCACCACCACAACTACCACCACCACTATAGCATCAGAATGTAATCGCAGCAAGAACTGCGAATTCACGCTAAATTAATGCTGAGCGAACAGACCCTGCCCCTGGCCTGCATAGCTGCAAAACTGCAAACACTCCCTACACCAGTGCAACTGAGAAGCAACATGACGCAACAAATCAAACGGCAAACAAAATCATTGCAAAATTCGACATCTTCTACAGTAGTAGCAGGTAACTGCATTGACAACCACCGGAAAATTGCCACAAGTATTGACAATAACTCGTGGAAATGCCGTTGCCAAAAATCGCGATGGTCCTGATGAGATCGTTGCTCGCTGCAGGCGGCACAAAGGCAGGTGACCCATATCCTTGGCGATGGCATGAGATCAGGTGCATGCCGCGAAGTAAGGAAGAACACCAAGCTGACTCAGAACTCCCCTGTTGTCAATAGCCAGCTGATAACACCTGTCTGACGATTTGCAAGTTCCCATTCAAACCTCAAAGTGCTGCACAGTGCCTTGCTAAAAATTTCACTTGTCGCAGATTCGCAACGCAAGTGCGAACACGAACCAGGGTTACCCGATCATCAGCCACAGCCGTCGGCCTCATTTTTTTGACTGGGTTTCAGTCGCAAACGAGTAGCATTGAGTATGAGTAGCAACTGTAAACACATGACATCAACAAAAAATGTGTTGATGCATGCTCCTGTAAATGTTGAACCTGAATCATCACCGAAACGTTCGGCATACCCAGCACTCAGACATGAACTTACAAATGAGAACTAAGACAAGGCTCTGCACGCCCCTTCTCTTACAACGAAGACGCTGGCAGCAGCCAGCAGCAACACAGCCAGTCCTGCAGAACAAGCGTGGTTGCAGCATGAATTCAACCATTTCCTTCGGTGCCTTACATTGCTTGTGGGTATGCAACAAGGCATGATTCAAGGGTAAAACATTAATGGATGGCTGGCCGAACAGAATATTACGTGGTTATCAAGATGTTACGTTATCACAATAATTCGCACAAGAACCAATCCGGATTCGGTTAAACACCCGCACTGAGAAGGGGGTGACTAGTATGGTTGTTTGAATAGAACGCTTAAAAGATGTGGAGATCACGACAGCCGAATAAACAACAATTACAGCACTGGGCAACAAGCAGTAAAATTCAACACCGGTAGCCTTTCTGAATGAAAGAACATATCGATGTGATTTTGTGTTTGTTGATTTCAACATATTTCAACCATGGCTCTCATTTCATTGCATTATCTTTCATGCTGCTAGCTTGTCCGCATCATCTCGGCATCAACTACCTGCTTGTGTCCAAATCCACACGAGCACGATTGAATTGAGCACTGTGCAACAAATGCCAAACACAACGACCAAATTTGGACAACCAGAAACTAATGGTTTAAGAACCCTTCGTCCAAAACCAATCGTAATCCCGGTATCCACCTCCCACTGAAGCCAACCAGGTCGAATGATCGAAAAACATCAAAGGGCAAATGCAGGTTCCTCGTCTTTCTTTGCGCAACATGACTAGTGTTCGTACAAAACACGCTTCCAAGCCCAACGCCTGCAGCAACATGCACGAGGTGGCTTTTAAACAACACACGGCAAATAAAACCCGAATCCCGCACAGAAAAACCCAAACACCACGATTTGCAAACCTGAAAGCAATCATCGGGCCAATGCTGACAAAGAATTGAAGACTGCGCATTCGTTAACGCGTGCACGTTCCCGATGCAATGCCGAAAACGATGCTTCGTTTCGTCTTTGAAGGTGCATAAACCAAGTTTCAAATCTAGAAGAACAGGAGCTGCATCGGAATATGATATTACCCACGTATTCAAAAATCACATCAGTACACACAACAACCCTTTTTTTGGCACATGGAGAGACAGCATACGGAAAAAAAAATGTGAATGTAATTCCTGCAACTGTCAAAGCCCCCTGCAAGTCGGAACATGCCGCAAGTCTCCGGCAGAGATTCCAACACGTGAGGCTAAAGGGTTCCCTTTGTCCGCAAAAGGAAGCCGGCAATTCACTGATCTCACCACGAGACGGAAGGTCTGCTGGGTTTGGGGCGCCGGGCACCCTTCCCAACCACAAGTTGAGATCATGGGCTGCTTTGAATTCAGCCAATTCAGGCACAGAGGGGAGTCCGACTTCCCTTTGATGAGGGCACCAAACACGGCCTCAAAATCACAAAGGACCACAATGTCCGCACTCTGAATAGACTTGCACAGCTAGACAACTCCACCTACCGCGGCTGCAGCTTCCAATTCATAGATGAAGCCTTCTTCTGATTAACTTTCAAGCTTGACGCCCGGTTATCATTTGTAAGCTCGGAGAACCAACACAAAAAAAATCCATTGTCATTGAACAGAATGGCTCCCAGTCCACCTCGAGTATCCTGATACGATTCATCGGTGTAGGGGTGGGGGCAATTGTGCGTGGATGCGGACACAACCGTTGAGACACTCACGACCACACAATTTCAGTTAAAGTAAATGCGAGAAACGATCAATCCATCATTCATGACATGGCCTGGGACTTGCACGCACCAGAGATGATCTGCATGTGCCTGCACGAAGCGTGACCGAATAGCTGCTTTTCAGCGAAATTCAGCCGCTTCTCAAAGATTTGAGAACTCCTAACCGGCGCACCATCATTCTCGATGATGTCCGAAATTGTCCTAAAGAACAAAAGTTGCATAGTATTAGTGTTTTCAAACGTGGAACAAACCAACCCTAGCGTCCGAAAGGTACACCTCCGCTCCCGATAGGACTAAAGCCATTGTTTTTTTCTCAGAAGACGTGTCCCAGCCCATCGGCCAGAGAAAAAGCTTGCTTGAGTCAGCTCAATCTGCTTGAGCTCGTCCAGCCTGCTGTCCATGAAAACATCATCAAAATACAACGCGTTGCGCGAAGCAGTTGGGTGGTCATCAAGCGCCACAATCATAAACAACCGGCGACGCCGTAGAAACCTTGCAGTGATCGTTCTGCCCCCGAAGGGTAACACTTGACTTTGGCAAGCGAATTGCTCACGTGTGTCAACGTTGCGCACGCATGTTCGAAATCACGGCTAGTTGCGCCACGCTCACTTTTCACAAGCAATCAACTCTGGCAGAAAAGGTCTGATTTTTCTCACTGTGCTGGACCAGCTACTGGAGGGTCGGGTGTTGCTTGAGCCTAGCAGACATCAACATGTTTATGTTGAAAACGCTTGGCAAAACACTTGGCTTATTCCAGATCAGGGAGGACCATGTTCTTTCAATATGTTTCAATATCACAGGAATTGTTCAACTTGAAATGATTCGGAACATGAATATTCGACTCCATTCCTCCTGTATCGGTACTCGCACACGCTCACTCAGATGTTTTCACGTCTGTGGCCGATTCAGGGGTGGAATCCAAAAGGTTTGTACGGTTCCCTATCGTCGCATGGATCCGCTTTCGGGGGCAGTGCCACGGCCACAAGGGGCTCGATGAGCATCATCCACACGCACCCCATTTACCCCTCCTCACCTTTCCGCATGTAGCTAGGGCTAGGGTCGTCCACACGCAGGCACGGTCCATCAAGTGGCCCAAGCCCGTGATGTCAGCCCTGACCGCGCCAGCTTTCAGCCAATGCTCCCCTGCTCGGCCGAACCACGGACGACAAACTGAGGATCGCTCACAACTTGTTACACCTTGTATGATTCCTCTGCCTTCCTCTGCACTTGAGCGGTCAGTGACAAGGGCTGACTGCGACGCTTCGTTGTCCACATATACCAGAGTGAGGGCATTGAAAAGCATGCCTTGCCAAAGCTCCAGAACAATCAAAACAGCGTAAACAGTTCGCCGGGTGTTTAGGGCCAAGCAGGAAATACTGCAGGACCTCAGGAGGAATTTCATCACTGAAGAAATGTAGATGAGAACCTGCGTCATCGAATATGACACCGCCAACGCCAGCAGTAACATCACTATCAGGTTCAAAGGATCCATCCCTGAAGATGTACAAGTTGCGTCATGACGTCAAGCGGGTTACGAAGCAGTTCGTTCAAGGCTTCCTTCAGCCTGTCGAACCGTCGAGTCACAACCATAAGCGCGGGCTGAAAGCTTGCGCATAACTCAGATACGTCGAACAGCAAGCCAAGGGCAGCAAAAACAGTCTTCTGGAACTCGACCGCCTTCTTACCGTCCCTGGCATATTGTATGCCAGAAACTCAAACAACTTGTCCATCAACGCGTCGATCTGTTAGCACTCGTCGCCCGCACTCAGGATGGGGAAGTCATCGAAGTAACGTTGGACCCTACGCAGGGGGACCCTGTTTGATATCAAGTTCTGGGGGCTTGTCAGGATCTGACCATGTTTTAGGGATGAGGGCCAGAGCAATAAAATTTTAGATTTGGAAAGATAAAACATGTAGGTATAAATACTAGTTAATTCTTCTTCATCAGATAAGTCAGAGCTTTCGGGGCCCTAATTCCTAAAACACTATTATTACACGGTTGCTTTCGCACGCTTAAAACCTGGAACTGTCCTTGTTAAGGGTGCTGTAAGCTTGGAATAATCCACAACAGCCTGTAGCAAAATCTCACGTAATTTCACGTCAGGGACCTGAGGCGGCAAGAGAGTCAAGGCTCAGAGGCGGCTGAAGAGAGCGCAGGTGTTGAATGTAAAGCATAGCGGGTCCCCCGCCTCTCGCGATAGGCCTGGGCACAAGTGGGAGAGTATTCAGAATGTCTAGATTGGCAACGCAGCACTCACTATCAGAGGTAAGATAGATAAGAAGATGCACATCACACAATTTGCACAGCATAGAACCTCACAGTGTTGCAACACAGGCACGAAGATGGGCAAGGTCCGGAGACGCGGTAAGGTCCGGAGATGCGTCTAGCAGTGAAGGAATGCCCATGGAATGTCTCTCCACGGGGCTGCCTTAACCACAAGCACAGGCTGATCACTGGAAGTCGCCGTCGTGGTAGTCCCTGACACATTTGCAGCAGCGTCCGGGAGGCTGGCGGGCAGCGGCACATCCAAGGCATTGTTATCCGCTTGTGGCCCCTGTACTTCCATCATAGCAGCAATGACATCATGCTCATTGGTAGGTGGTGCCACCAGCCACCAAGCTGAGGCTGGACAGTGAAGTTGCCCACTATGTCTAGCACAAGCGCCAGCTCAAAAGCTTTCGTGCTAGGCTACATGAAGACAAAGTTGCAGCAAATTTGGAGTACACTCAGGCTTTGGACAAAGCCACAAGTGAGTTTGCAGAGAAGTGGCTTCCATGCCGAAAGATTGCTGCAGCAGGTGTGCTCATATATGTTCACGCGCTGACCACAAGCTGGGCTGAAGCCAGGGTTTTCAGAAAGCAACGGTTTGGCAGTTGTACATTGCGTCCTTTGAAAAGCTTGGTAAACGATGGGAACCAAATCATGCACCTACCTTGGGGGTGATTGCAAACGCAATCGGCAGCTCACCAGTGCTGCGCTGCTTTGGTCATGGCTCCTGTGGTTGGATGCGCTGGTGATGGATACGACGCTGATGCCATTCGGAAGGCTGAGGATACTGTGGACAAACAAGTTCGCGAGGACCAGTACAGCTTCCGGGCCACATGAGTCTTCATCCCTTTCACTAAGGAGAGCATTGGGAACCGCAAGAGCAATCGGCCTGGAGGTGCAGTTGGTGGTTCCTTGTTGCTAAAAGAAGCGGCGCAGACGAGAAGCTGGTGTCCGTGTTTGCCAACAGCTTCTTGGCCATCAGGAAGCGCACTATGACCTAGTGCCCAGTTCTGCCACGCAGTCAGTGGGTCAACCCACGCGCGCCCATAGCACGTCCTTCGGGAGCTGAACACATTTCAAAGGCGGCAAGGTCAAAGCAATGGGCAAGTGGTGAAGGTTTGTGGCGCGCGGTCCTCCGGTCCTCGGTCGATGCTTGCATCTGGATCGCAGCTGAGGTCTTGCTGTTGTGGATTTGCACAACACCCCTATGATGGAAGCTTGGCCAAGTCAGTTACCTCTACATGGCGCGAGAGAAGCTTCCATTCTTCACGCGCATATCTCCTGCGTGGGCCAAGCTGGGTGCAATCAATGATACACAGGATGTGATGGATGCCAAGCCGGATTGAACTGCTGCAAGCACATCCACCAATGGTGAATGATGCTACATCGTCTGTGTCTGTCGTTTTCTAAGGGCAGCTTGTCCGTGTGTTTGGCAATGTCCTTCTTGTTTGTTGAATCGCATGAGTAGCGGCCCCAAAAGCTTGCGATTGCGTTGGCTGTGACTGCACCATCTTCAACTCCAAGAAGATAAAGATGCCAACTTTCACATTGTTTGAAGGGTCTGCCAGCTCAACATCGGGCTTCAGGGCCTTCCACGTTTCCTAGAGCGCAGGCGGGATCACTGACCTTCTCTTTCTGCAAGAAATCAGCTTCAGCTGGCCTCTTCTCGTCCCCCTTGTATGGAACTCCACTGGTTTTGTGGGTTGTGTTACGCTCATCTATGATCTTGTCCAGCTCAGCGCGCTTTAGACAACCTTCTTGTATTGCAGTTGCATCAATCCAAGTAAGCTGCTGCTTTAATCTGAAATCTGTTCAAACTTAAAATGACAGGCCTTGGGACTTTCTTACAGGATGGTATTGATTGAAATCTGGTGCGCACACAATATTAACATACACATCTACTTGGTAGCCATTGAAGATCAAGCGCTGGCTTAAATGAAGAATGTGTGAATCCTAATAATAACTGACACAAAAGGCCACAACCATTTGAATCTGCAACTTAGTAGCCTGTCGGGATGGGAAATTGACAATTTGCATTTGGGCGTGTGATCGTAAAATTTGGATTCGTCATACACAGGAAGCTTTGTACTGCTTGTATCTGGCGCTTAGGGCACTTCAAGACCTGGGACCAATGACCGACCACCGCTGAACAGTCCGCGCATGGATTCTGTAGAAAAAATCAGAACGCAGACCTGGTGAATTAAGCTTTCAGTTCTCAGCAACCTTCTCGCATTACTTGGAAAAAGAACAGCATTGTAGACATGAGCTCACATACTTGTAAAAACTCAATCCACGGAGATGTCTATGCGCGCAAAACTATGGAGAAACACAACAAAAATGTAATTGCAGGGACACTGTAAGTATCCCTCCAAAGTCTGATTTGAAGCGTTGTAAGCTTTGCAAGTGGCTCGACCCGTCCGCAAAAAAAGATCAGTGGCCGCTTGCTTTGGACGTGTTTAGTTGCCTGACGACCCCTTTTGGTAAACTCATGCCTTCTTAATCTAAGCTGCAGCAAAGGTCCTGATCCCTTTCAGCGTCTTCTTATTCAAAACACAAATTTGCATCCGCAACAGAATTGCGATCCAACAACAATTTAAGGTTTGATTTAGTCTTGGCGGCGCCGATGGCACTGGTGCGCAATTTTGCTGGTAGCCGTGACGCTGCGCATTGAGCTTCTGCAAAAAGAAGAAGCTCCGTTAAGCAGTAATCTGAATTCGCGCGTTGCAAATCAAGAGTCTCACGGACTCAGAGCATTGCTGATCTCTTTGCGAAGAACAACTTAATTCGAATAAGAGGAATGCCTAAAACCATTTTAGCCGTCTTCTGCTTCCTTTTTTTCTGTCTTTTGACTGGTTGATCAATGTCTTGTGTGTTGCATTTTTCGCATCTACCTTGTCACTGAATCAAATCAAGAGAAAGGTTCCATAACAGGTTCGAGGTTTCGCCTACAATTGCAGTCGACGCTTTGCACTTCAGTTGTCTTCTCTCAAAAGAGATTTTCACTAAGATTAAAGGAAGCCAGAACTCCATTGTGGTGCACTGGTCCAAGCTGCTGCCGAGAGATAGAAAAAGTAGGAGCAGACCGAACGATCTGCCAAGAATTACGGCAGCCCCAGTGCAAATCGTCGACTAGAATTGTTTTTTTCCCCGAAACCGAAAACCCAAACCAGAGTAGTATACTTCTCGATTCGTGCGTCATTCTGACGCAGAGGTCATGCTCTTCTCTATTCTTTCAATTTTTATCGGATGATCCCGGAAAGAAATCAAATGTTCGACTAGAATCGCTACTGAGCACCGCAAGGTTGAAAGCCTCGCTGATGCATCACACCGATCCACCATGGAGATTACAAGAAGAGCGAAGAAAGGCATTGACTTGCTGTTGGTCCCATTGCCGAGATGACTGTGTCCCTGAAAAGATAGGCAACCAATGGTCAAGTTCAAGCTGAGTAAGAACAAAAAAACCTTCTAGAATCTCCAGAGAACATCAAATCTACAAAAACCTCAGAAAGGAACAGAGAAAATTTGTAGAAAAAATATGCAACAATATGCATCATTTGTCAATCTCTTCATTCTCTATTGATGCCTGTTGTTGCGGTGCCTTGTAACAGAAGCATCGCGCGCTGAAGTCGTCGCATGAGTGGGTCAACTTGTGTTTCAGCATGAATGCTCAAGCAACGCAAGAGGAGCTGCAAAAAATGCTCGCAAAAATGCTCGAGAGGTGTGGCTGCTTTCACCGCGGAATCAGGACCCTTCAGCAAGGCAACAGACACTGCATACCTGGACAACACTCTTCTCTCCCTGCCACGTCGTTGAAGAGGTGAAACTACGCTCAGAGGTCAGTACTGTGCAACCAACCTCTCCATCTGCCCTCCCCCTCACCCTCCCCTGCAAGCTCTTGAAGCTCTTTAGCCCTTGTAGAAGATCCAATCACCAGTCTTTCGCAAGGTCGGAGGTGCTGGAATTGGTGGGCTTACTCACTTCCTTCAGGGCGCCGTAGAATTTTTTGATGGCTAAAGCCTGTCTTACAGCATAGCGGAAGGGTAAGCAGCCAGCAAAGAAGCTGTCGGAGAGTAAGAAGTCGGCCTGCAGTCAAGACCTTCTTCATGGTGGTTATGGCGGTTGGTCATACACGGTTTAGAGTCTGACAGTGAATTTTTCGAAAATTTGGAACTGCAAAGTTGCTCTGACATTTATAATTTTTAAAGCGCAGATAGAACACTCCATCAGCAATGAATTCCCAAAATTTCTGTGTAAGACCTGCATCTGACATCGTGGACCGCAGACAAGAAATAACAAGTCAGGTGGTTCTAACTGTTAGTTTTCAAAAACTTCTTTGTGAACTCTAAAAAACTCTAAAGCCTTGTCAGAAAAAAGAGAAGTCATCCTGTTTGGAGTGGTGCGAAGCACTCTTCCTTTAGCGCAAAATCGTGTCGGGGGTCCGCGCAAAAATTGCCCGGATGATTTGTTTTATTGATTTTTCGCATTGTTTGAAGCATTCACTCGGCAAAATTTCATCTTTTCACTAGAAATAGAATTTTTAAAACGTGCTTGTGTGTCAATTTTTGATTTCTGTTATTGTTTTTGCATTTTCTCTTATTTGTATTAGCCTCTGTTGGCGTGTAATTTGATCGCCTTCAAGTGACTGCTCCCTGGAGTGGGTTGAAGGATAGACTGTTGCGCAGTCCGGAGATAGTTTCTGCAGTGTGCTCCGCAAAGGTTTTTTGGTGCATCCCGCTATTCGCTTCCAGTGTGAGACATCCCTACAATAGAAGAGAAACTGGGCAAAAACGTGAGCTTTGCATGCGCGCGCCACTGCGGGCATTTCAGGCGACACTCTAAACAGAAGTCTTTTAGCGGGCGAGGGCTCTTGTCGCTCTGTCCTGGCTTGCAAGTCCTCCATAAAGCTGGCACTACTGACAAGTAGATGGTGAAACTGTGAGTGGATCCTACAGCGGTTGCAGCTGTAATGACGATAACATACCTGCTTAGGCGTGGCCAGAGCCCAAAGATGTGCAGGATCCATTCCAACGTGTGTGGGTCGTTTAGATCTTAGCTCTTGCATTCAGCATTTCCCTGGCTTGTTTTGGGGTCTTAACACTAGAATTCTGACTCCGTATCGCAGATTTTAATCTTGCTTTCTGACGGCTGTCGGACGCAAGCGCACGAGAGTTCGCCCAAGCTAGACTTTGCTCTTACTCCTTTGTTCAACAGTTCAGTGCACTATCCTTATCCTCAAAACCCACCACCAACCCCAAATCACCTCTCCATGAAATAGGGAAGTCTTGGCAGGCAAAATTGCTAGCTAAGCTAGCCAGGAATAAATATTCCAATCAAGACAATAAAATCATAATCAATCAAGGCTC
>CAJNIZ010045353.1:0-18791 GCA_905231905.1 Symbiodinium pilosum
GAGGTGGGAGGGCTCATTGCCAGAGAGGATTGCTTCGTAATACAGAGCCTGTAACCTTGAACTCGCGAGCTTTACATATGCCTATATGGGTGGTTGTCAAAATTATGGTCCCTTTTTGGGTCCCCATTATAGTACGGCCCCTAATATTTAGGGAACCATAATTTTGACAACCACCCATATACCCTTATATACCCGAAACCCTCAACCCCAGTTGGATGTGCTTTTGTGCAAGCGGGCTTATGACTCACAGAAATCCTAAGCCCTAAACCCTAAACCTTGATAACTGGGTTGGCCCCTAAAACCCTTTGAAAAATATTGGTATATAGGGTCCCTTACTAAAGCCATTGAGGAAAATATTGAAATTCCCAGGTGCCTACCCAGATAACTGATAAAGGAAGCCGCAACACCGTCCACTGAGTTGCTCCAAGCTCCGTGCCAAATTGCTGACTAGCGCCCTGCAGGCAGTCAGGCATAGATCTGGGGTTCAGGGTTTAGGGTTTCTCCTGACATTGTAGGTAACTTTTGGGGGGTCCCTATAACAAGGGTTGTAGTTTTTGGGGGTCTGTATTGGGGTCCCCTTTGAGCAGGAATTACCGTACTGGTTCTGGGAACACTTCCATCCACCCTTACGTCCCAGGTCGCTGATCGGCAAGTATCTGACACATAGGGCTGCCTATCAGGCATGCGCTGCGACAGCCCCAGCTGCACGCACATCCGTGCTCTTGCCACAACCCAAGCCCCAAACCCTAAATAGTAGTTTCCATTTTGGTTTCCATTGTTCCAATCTAACCTCAATATTCCCAAGAGGCTTTCAGGTCTCTTGCACTTGCGCATAAAATGCAAGTCAGGCCCCACAACACATGTCTTCTCAGACAGGTTCTTGAAATGCAGAAGTAGATGTCATGCCACGAGCACTACAATTCGGGCTGCCTAAACCTGACTAAGGCGCATGGAACAAAATGACCTAAAGCATGTGAGCCATTGTCAAAAAAATGAACTCCTAGCATCCCCCATGACATCCCCTATAGTAGTCCCCTATATAATCCCTTATATAACCCCCTTTAAGGAGTTTGGACTATCCCCCATGTAGTCTCGTCTCATCACAGCTTGCGTCCAGCTCGCGCTCTCTTACTGTGAGCTCCGCAACATGCTGAAGTTCAGACACTTGCCTTTGAGCAATAATTACTGTAATATTGGGATAATGGAATATAAAATGGAAACTACCATAATGGGTTTAGGGTTTAGGGGTTTAGGGCTTGCCTTTGAGCAATGATTACTGGGCAACTCGTCATCAGCTAGGTATGCATGGTATGAAACATGAATGCGGATTATCGCTACCCGTGATTACAAGGAACCACAGCACCTGGGATAGGGTCTCTGCGCATAGATACACCCTACAAATGAAACTCGTTAATCCCGATGCGAAAATACACTTGCCTGGTATATACTGGCACACGTTGTCGGGTAAATTTAGGAGGGGGTAAAAGTGTGATGAACTCAGCGGAAAAGACGGTCATATCCACAAAACCCTTTTGATTCTCCATCATCAATGCGATCGAATCCAAGCCTACAACCTAAGCCTGGCCCTAAACCCTTCCCTTGTTACTTTGGCTGCATAAGTTACAATAATTCTACAGCTGAAAACAACACCATGCGGGTAATCTGGTAATCTTTACATACACTATAGTCTAAACTCCTATATCCCCTTTAATAGCCCCTATAGTACCCCCCCATATAATCCCCTATATAACCCTCTTAAGGAGTTTAGACTATGGCTCACATAAACCACCACTTGAGGTGAGGTCCAGTCAGGTGAGATCCTCTAATTTGCCATTCCCTAGTTGCTGAGTTCCCTGGCCCCCAAAAGGTTAACCTTTGTATTACAACAGGACTGTATACAGTATCTGGGTTGGCCCCTAAAACCCTTTGAAAAATATTAGTATATAGGGTCCCCTATTAAAGCCATTAGGGAAAACTTTAAATATCCCAGGGGCCTACCCAGATATACCCCAAAAGGTTAAAGGTTACCTACCCAGCTACTAAGATTCTGATTAGCAGCACCGAGCTTCCCACGCAGGAGGCGGTCCCTTTGGCTGCTGAGGCGCCCTTCGAAGGATATATCAGGCTGCCGTGAGGACTTTTGAGCTAAGTAGGCATGTCATGCCAAGAAACGCGACAGATTGAGATTGCAGGGTTCAGGGTTTTGGGTTAAATAGGTATGATACGAAAAGCTGGTGTTCTTAGAAAGCTGACATAAGCTGACTATAGTGTGGCGTAACCTATAGTAAGACCTAGGAATTTCAGAAGACTCTTGTATATATCATATATCTGGCTATTAGGTTTCCCCTACCTAGGTTTAGAGCGTAACGCTCTCAAGTTGATGCAGGGGTGTTTTACTGGGTGAAGGCTCCAAAATTATTCATGGATAAGTCCTCTTACAAAACAGTACGGGCAAGCAACGAACCCCAAGGTGCCGCATTGGCGCCGCCCAGTTTACGATTTCGGAATTCGGAATTTAGCGTTTCGCATTGCTAAGACCTTGGGTTTTTTGCTTTGGGCACTGCCGCTTCCTCTGGCCATGCGCATGGATGGCTAGGCTTGGCAAGGTGTAAGGTTTAGGGTTTATGGGGTAGTGTCAGCACCAGCCGGACCTACGTGAGCTGTAGTCTAAACTCCTTGTATCCCCCTTAATAACCCCTATAGTAGTCCCCTATATGATCCCCTATATAACCCCCCTTGAAGGAGTTTAGATTATAGCTCACATGAACCCTAGACCCCAAACTTTTGTAAGGCAAACCTCGCACGGCTAGGTCCGGGCAAAGAACAACCCCGGTACCTGCTAGCCCTGAAGGGTTGGCCCCTAAAACCCTTTGAAAAATATTAGTATATAGCGTCCCCTATTAAAGCCATTAGGGAAAATATTAAATATCCCAGGGGTCTACCCAGCCTGAAGGCTCATCAAGATTGACTCTTTCCCAAGTCACTCGTCTGGCACCAAACAGGGTCCCAAAGCTTGTACACATTGGAGGCACATTTACTTTGTGAAATGAAACCCGCGAAGGTGATGAAACTTTCCTTGAAGCTACATGGGTTTCAATCAGGTAGATCCATGCCAACCATTTGATACCCTTACAACTTACAACCTCAGCCTTAGGGCCCTCTGCTAGAGGCATAGAATGCAGTGCTCCACCTTGCCGCAGACCAGCAGCCGCAGCAATTCTAAACCCCAACACTCTGAACCCTTTGACCCTTCTGAGTCATGGACTGAGGCCGGAGCATCTGACAAGGTATCATCCTGATACTGTAAATTAGTTACCCTCTGACCCTAAACCCCCAAACCCTCAATTCTTTTTGCATCTGGTCTCCTTGACCCTCAGGCCCTGAACCCCTAAACCCTCGAAAGCTGTGCAACGCTGAGGGCCCAGAAAAGAAGGAAGTGCCAAGCTCCACACCGTACAGCTGGTGCGGTAGGCATTCGTGGAGGAACCGCCCTAGAGATGGAAATTATTCTGCCAGCTCTGTGGAGCTTCCAGTTTAGGGGATGATGTTGTTATAATTCACGATACTATACTGTAATATGCCATAATATACTATAATATACTATGATATGCTATAATATAAGAAGGGCCTGCTTCTATCCGCTGGGCGGGCTTCATTTTAGCAAGGTGCGCCAAGCTGGGCTTCAGAGTTGCGCTTCGTTGGTGGCAGTGGAAGGATGAGACTTGAGCCCATAGTTATATTGTAGGATATTATAAACTGTTTTGATATATCAGAATATGTTATAATATATTCCGCGCTGAAGGCAACGCCCATCGCGTGATGGAAAGCCAGTGAAGCACAATGGCCGAATGTGCCTTCAGCTTACTACCGTTCGGCTCTTGGACCGCTCATTTCAGTGTCGTACCTGCGTAGGCTTCACGCCTACGAACCACCCTTGCATTCTGTCTTTCACAAAAACATACTATAATCCCTCTTATAAGTACATGCAGAAACGGACCCCTAGCTGATAGAAACCTCACACCCTGTAGACCAGTATCTAGCCCAGTATCCATTAGATGCCCATGATTTTTCACTTATTCTTCCCCACTATTGGGATATTCATCCCCATATACCCTACAAATCTAAACTAGCCTACGTACCCCATTAAACCGCTATATACCCTTATATAACCCCTCCTTTATGGCAGTCCCCCTTCACAAGCTTGGGTCTGTGGGCCCCACACACCCGCAATTCTGGGCACCACGGGGGTCGGAGTGGAGGTCGGAGCCACTGGGCTGGAAGACCTGAGATCTACTTCGCTTAATTAAGGGATCGATCGGGTTACTTTGAGATATATACGGACATTCACACGTCGTAGAGTTCAGGGCCTAGGGTTGAGGGAAGGTCAATCCCAGCACATGCTTTGAGGATCGATGCGTTTGCTACCCTAACATACTGGTGCTTCAAGGGGGTTGATAATAATCCCTTCCCCCAAATATTAGATAATGCCAATCTACTATAACATCCCACAATGGAGAATACTTTATATTAGGGGGGTGGGGGGGTTTAATGTTAGGGGGAGGGGAGTACGTCTTGCAACAGGGGTATGTACGGGGACTATCTAGGGAGGGTTGTCGGCATCTGCTCCCGCACTCCCGCTTAAGCAAAGAGGGGGACACAGAGTGTCCCTTTCTGCCAGCAAAAGTCTGTATCTCTGCCCTTGTGATAGTGTTGACCCGGACAATTCGTTGAAGCAATTTGAGCAACAATAGCAATACTTGGGCAGCAGTGGTACTGCTGACACCGACACCACCACCACCACCACCACCACCACCACCACCACCACCACCACCACCACCATGACCAACGCTGCCGCCCCCACCACCAACACTGCCACCACCATCACCACCACCTCCTACAGCACCACGACCAACAGCACGAATTATGCTTCTGAGACTGTATGTCTGACTTCATCAGTAACCAACAACCTTTTGACCTCTAAAGCCCTTAGCACTCTGATAGACTTAGCATCCTGAGCCCATGTCGGTGCACTCGGACCTGTGCCACTCAGCGGCCTCGGGTGTGAGCTTCTGCAGCTTGACATGGGCGCAGTTTGGCTGTTTGGAGGAGCATACATAAAACTTTTGGGGCAGTTCCTAATTTTAATGCATACTCTTGCGAAAGGCAACCGGAAACGAGAAAAACATAGCGTTGCTGAGAGTTCAGGTATACCGCAATGTGATGAACAAATAGTTTGGGTAGAGTCGATCCGGGAATTCTCGGGCTGAGATTAGATAGGTTGGACCGCGAGCCTAACTTCAAACCCACGCTGCTGCAAAGCTGCTGCATGGAATCTAATCCAAGGCCTGTCTTGTTGGGCAGCGCGTTGCAGGCCCTAAGTGCGTGTCTGCCACTGCTGAGTAAACGGACTGACAATGCTGGAGAACATGCTCCACCTCAGGAAAACTATCATGATCCGAGCGCCATCCCAAGATGAGCGCCCAATGTCTGCATCTAGAAACCCCCTAAACGCTTGACCACGCACTCTCTAAACCCTAAACTTGGGACAGATGCATGCCAGGACCCTACCCTTCACGCTGGGCCCAAACCCGAAACCCTAAACCCCAAACCTTGGGTACTGCCCCCCCCAGTAACAGTCTATATTAGAGGTCCTATTAAGGGCTATATATAACCATATTAAAAATATTATCCAACTGTTACTGAAGGGGGGGGGGCAATACCAAACCCAAAACCCAAAACCCAAAACCCTAAAACCCTAAACCCTAAACCATAACCCCTAAACCATAAACCCTAAACCCTAAACCCTACACCCCCCCATTCCTAAGTCGCACACGTGGTGGACACCGTGGCACCTCTGGCCAGGTTTAGCTGCCTCGGTCTTGGGGCAATCCACGTAGTCTAAGCCCGATGTAACCCCAATATGACCCTATGTTATCCTTATATAACCCTATATAACAGTGTCCATTCTCTTTTCCATTATCCCTATATACCACATAAGCCAAGGAGGAAAGGTGCTTGTAAGGATGAGATGCTAGTTGCAACAAACACTCGGGCCCCAGTATAGACCGCAATCTAAGGATTTAGGGTAGTCCTCACTATGAAGGCCCCCCCAAAAAAACAACCTCTCGAATTTTAGAAACCCCAAAAGGAGGATACGCAAAGGGATTCGAGGAGCAGTTGTTCGCAAGAAGCCATTCCACTAGAGCCTAGACCTAACTTGCAATATGAGAGGGCGCAAATGAAAATTAGTCTAAACCAGAAAAAAGGGGTTATATGGGGAATTATCTATGGGACTATTATAGTGGTTATTACGGGGGATACTAGGAATATAGTCTATAGCTCAGATGTTGACACAGACCCACTTCTCAGCTGAACGTCAATACGAGGATATACTGCATGACATTGCTACAATATTCACTTACGAAGCCAAGCTGCCCAACACTCTTAGGCTTAGGCTCCTTTAGATCAACAGGGCTTTCTTGCATGCACTGAAGGTAAGACTCAAAGTTTGGGACACATCTTGCTGTGGATGGGAGAGATCTTGCACCGCCTTCTTGGATTAATTTTGACTTAGTAAGCCTATTATCCACAATAACCCCTACAGTAAGCCTAATCAAGTCAACAGGGCCTCCAAGTAGGATTGAACCGTATACTGCAGATCCTGACTGTTGCCCCTAAACCGTAAGCCTTAAGCCCCTCCAAAGGGGAACCTGGTTCAAGGCTTGGGCTCAGACGAAACAGGATTCGCTAGGCTTGTTTGAGGCCACTATTCTTAGGCCGGGTTGAGCTTATGAACTAATTAGATTACCTATGAGATTGAGTTCTCATACTCAGGACACCGTATTATGAACTCTGTCAAATCCACATTATCATAGCTGAATGTAAAAGTCCTCAGCGGTATCCCAGCACAGTACCCTGTCCCCTAAACCGTAAAACAGCATATGCCCAAGACCCTTTCCAAACCCAAGAAAGGGCCCAAAGCTATCCACTAAGCAAGACGACATGACTCAAGCAAACGATACCTCACAAGCCTCATAAAAACAATTAATCACAAAAAGCCTAACACAGTAAACACACGCGTCCAAATACAGAGCCTACTGCAGGGGCCTACAACGGTCTGCATAACTGCGAATACAGGGATATATCACCCCAATAATCGAAAAGAAAATGGAAACTACTAGTTAGGGCCTAGGGATATATAACCCCAAGAATGGAGCATCAAATGGAAAAGGGAATGCAAGCCAGGCTTACTTAGCATCCTAAATGATTACCACTATGAATATTATGAACTTGAGGTCTATTTGAGGTACCCTATACTATAAGTACGGAAGGAATAGGAACCCCTAAACGCTAAACCCTTGGCAATTAATTAAGCTACTAAACTATGACTCTGAGAGCTTGGCATGCCGCGGGGCTGCACCACCGGCATTTCCGGGCGCACCTCCATCATGCCATTGCTATTATATGGGTCCTGCCCCCAGCCAGTAACAGTCTATAATAGGCGCCATATTAAGGGCCCTGTTTTCATTCTAACATAAATACTACCCAACTGTTAATGAGTGGGGGCAGTACCTGAGCTGTTATCACTTAGAATTTGGGTGATGCCCAAACCCTGCAACAGTCTTTACTAGGGGTCAGATTGTGTATCATGACAGGCTTGAAGAGCTTCAGATCTCACGGAAGTAACGTGCCTCATGTTTTTTTCCGGTGTTCTAAGCCTCATTCTTACTTGCAAGAGAACACTACCCTTGCTGCTTCTTCTACTATAATTAAATGTTGAGTGTAGAGTTCTGGGGTGGAATTGCATGGTGACGACCCATGGTGTTATCACTGACATCCAACAACATAGCCATGCGCATCATCCTGGGCTTTTTGGACCCCTGACCGAACACGCAGCCAGCCTCGACACGATGTCAGTATTTGGGTATACGGTTTACGGCTTAGAACCCTTCAGCTTTCAGAAGTGGGAGAACCATCGGGAAAAAAGGGGGGGCTGAAGCAATCTACAAAGTTTGCCGCCGCAACTGACAACACAACAGGCGAAGCACCCGCCTGGCTGGCTAGACTGACTGGCACACCTCATCTGAGTAGCGTTTTCTTCGGGTGGTTGGACCCAGTAAGATTATATCCCTTATATGAAATACTATACCCCAAAAGAAGGATATAATCTTACTCTATAACGGGTACCATAGTATCCCCGAATAAAATACTACTCATCTGCAAAACGCAGCACCGCCCAGCCAGAGTGCAGAACATTGCTTTGAAGCTATGTGAGCTATAATCTAAACTCCTAGTATCCCTCTTCATAACCCCTATAGTAGTCCCCTATATAATCCCCTATACGACCCCCATTTAAGGAGTTTAGACTAGAGCTCATGTAGACATATTCCAAAACACAGGTGACAGCTGTTGGCAGTTAGAAAATACCCTAAACCCTAAACCCTAAGCCCTAAACCCTAAATAGACTGTCATAGGAACCGGAGCTTGGATTTTCAAAGCTTGAAGAACTTGAAGGTGCAGCGCACCCCTCCCAGAACCCTAGCAACTTGCTGCTTTGAGGGACCCTGGAGTTAGGCAATACATGAGTAAGCCGATTCTACCCCGTTCGTATACCTTCATAAGTTGGGTACCTAACCCTTTAGTCACCCCAGGTCCTATAAAGCGCGTCATAAATCCCAGGGCTATGATTGCAGACCAAAGGGTCAACACCGGCGAGGTCTCTTCAGACTCAAGTTGCTGGTGGTTCGCAGGAAATGGAGGGTTCACGGCTTTTTTTTTTCCAACCCCATCGGCCTTTTAGGTCTAGCAGCTGCTTGGGGGTACGTTTGTCCAGTCGGCTTAGTTAGGCACTACGCGGTATCACTTGCTCTCAGTACTGCTTGGGGGTGGCTCCGATGATGTTAAGGTGGATTCGCCATTGCAAAGATCACGGCTTTTGAAGCTTAAGGTTTTGTCAGACAAGGTTCAATAATCGGGAACCAAATGGAAAAAGAAGATGGAAAATGAAATGGCAAGTGTAAGCCCCACTTTCATTTGGACCTCTATGGCTCCTAGACCCATGCCTGCAGTCCCTACTACTGTAACCACCCGGACTGTACAAAACATCACTACTAACCACCCGGACTGTACAAAACATCATGTACTCGCAACATTCAAGGCATGGAAACCATCACTTTTGGGTCCTTGAAACATCACGCGCTCCTTGGTGTTTGCTACGTTTGTTCATCAAAATTCCTCCATTTAAGCGACACCTCACTTTTTGAATGGTACGGTTAAGCGGCGATTCGCCTCCAAAGCCAACTATGCAGCACGACTCTCACCATTCCCTTTGGGGGCCGAAAAGAAAGTGTTTAGGGCTCAGGGGTAACTTCAACATCCTGAGGTCCACTCGATGCATCCCGTACTACAAAAGACCCTAAACCCTGAACATTTATTCCAGGCAATTCTTCCAAGCAGCACTTATATTTTGCAGTGGGTCTTGAGTACCAGCCCTTATATAAATCCCGATTTCTCCCTAGTTCCCATGTCATGTTCCATTTGCTTCTCCATGGTGCTCGTAACCATTTAAGCCCCTCAGCCCTAAACCCTACATCCCTAACCCCAATCTTTGTAGAATTCCCGACGCTGGTACTGATTTAGTCCCCTACACTAGGATACATTTAAGGGGCTCAATGAAAGAATCGATGGCTTTAGAGAGAATATATAGGGATTATGGTCCATAGCAGTAATCATAACAAAAGTATTTCCTTGGATTTCATATAACCCCTTACATTATTCCTACAGGGCCTTTAAAGGTACCCCGACTTTTATGAAGCATCTACATCGAACTCTAGACTCTAAACCCTAAGCTCTAAACCCTAACCCTAAACCCTGAAGCTAAACCCTAAAGCTCAATACACTCCTGGAAACTAACATGGAAACCTAAAAGGGGCTCTATAAAGACTACAGTCCCTCTAAAGTGGGCCCATATGGGTTTCCATGTTAGTTTGGGGGAGTGTAATTCTAACTGAGGTTGAAGCTTGGCTCCACTGCCGCTTTGGGGGAAACCGTGACATGCGGCGCAACCTGCAGCGGTGCCTGAATAGGGCTTAGGGTTTAAGGTTTAGGGCTTTGGGCTTAAGGCTTAGGGCACTTAAGGTTTAGGTTTTAGGGTTTGGTTTAGGGTTTTCATCAGGAGAAGCAAAAAGGTTTATGTAAGTTTCTTTGGCAGTTGTCTTAGATAAACGGGGTCACGTGTAGACCCCAAAATACTATAGTCCTTAGTGTAGGGGCCCCCCAAAAGTAAAGGTACCCTAATTTTGGAAAACTCCCATTTAGATTCTGGGGTTTAAGATTTAGGGTGCGGGGTTCAAGGTTTAAGCTGAAATTTGGTATCCAATTCAAGTTTTGAGGTTTCGGGTTGGGGGATCAAGGTTTAGGTCTTTGTTTGCGCCCGGCCAAGCGCCTACGTGGCCTTTGCTGTTCGGGAATGTGGTGAGACGTTGTATGGGAGGAGTGGATTTCCAAAATGGTCCCCACATCACCATGGGGGCTGTAGCTCATTAGGACAGTTCAGGGGCCCTCTATGATGTACATACCAGTTATATCGGACCCAGGATAAAGGCCCGAAACCCCAAACCCCTAAACCCTAGGGCCCATCGGCCCAACTTCTAGCCGTCGAAGGCCTTGTTATTATAGTAATAGTAATCGTTGTAATAATAGTTCTTGCTGGCCTTCGGAGCAATGATCCGCGGCGCGACAATTTTTGGCGACACCACAGGCCTCATGGCACACTAGCATGGAGAAATGACTTGCGAAGGCACTCAATGGATGCTTTCATTGTCCAGGCTGCCAGAGATATCCTTTTCTCAAATGCTTTGAAAGTCGCGCAAATGCAAGACCAAACAGCTTGCGTCTCCCGAGTTAGAACCCCATGTTCCAAGAGTTGAACTCATACAACCTTTTGACATACATTGGTGTCTAGTTCCATGATGACAGTGGCAAGGGGCACTTGTCCGGGCCATCTTCGGGTTTTGGCGTCAACGATTTCGGGCATTCAGGTTCAAGATGGCTTGCTTGCGCATGAGAAGAACATGCGCCTAGATCCTGCAAAACCTTGACAAAATACAACAAACGGCGCGTGTCATCAGCGTTGCTCCTGCGATTCGTCTTGTTCGTATCTCCTTGCTTACTATTGATACTAACACCTCCTATCGATACCCCGTTTTGGGGAACCCAATTGTGTTTGCTCACCACGTACCTCCGATCCAAAGACTGGCTTGGAATCTTGTACTTTGTGCAACTTTTTTTGGGCTTGATTCAACCATATGCCTACGATGAAGATTTCCGTGCCCCTATATTGTGCAGTCGGCAAGCTAAAGCACTCCCAGGTATTGAAGGGGCCCCCAAAACGACAACATGAACTTCGATCAACCTCCGTGGAATCCCCACAATCAGCCTATGATGCAGAGAAGCCCCATGCCATCCCGAAACAATCCCGGCATAAATCCCCAACATCCCCCAATCAGCACTCACGGTACAATGAGCGGGGACCCTAAGAATATCTCGCAGCCACTACTAGACGAGGCATGCGTAGCAGTAGTACTAAATATGCTCGCAATAATAACAAAAATATTAATAATAACAATAATAATACTGACAGTTACTAACAATCATAATAATAATAATACTAATAATAATAATAACAATAATAATAATACTAACAGTAATAATAATAAAACAATAATAATAATAGTAGCATGGCTTTCAAGCTGCTGCAAAGCCGAGTGCGCAGGCTTCGGAGGGACTGTCTCAAATTCTGACTCCTCCGCAAGCCTGGATGTCTCGCAACCCGTTGTTGCACCGCAGCTCTAGTAAGCAAGCAAATTACGGAACACGAGTGGTGACCATAAAGGAAGTGATAAGGGACTGTGGGATATTTCTTGGTTATAACTTGGGTTTCTATATGAGTTGTTACTGTTGCCTGCTTCTGCAAGGGCGTTGGAGGACACAAGGTTCAGTTTGTACAACTGTTCTGGATACCCCACAGGGGTTTCTACCATCCGAGTAGCAAACGTCGGTCCACATGTGCTTCAGAAAAATGCGCACTGGATGACACGCGAGTTGATTGCAGGAATAGTACTGGCCACGCGCGGGTCAAGTGATAACGGGAAGATAGGGGAATAGTACCCTGGGAACTGGCAGAGTTGCTCTCATACACAACATCTACGGACATGAGAACATAGGCACTCGCCTGGCGCATTGCCATGGAAATAATGCATTCAGGTTTGGCTTCCTCAAATCCACTCGGCTCATGGAGCCATGCGCGATCGGCCGTAACTCCAGCCCTTCTGACAAAACCTAAATATGTAGATTCTTTCCTAACCAAGAAAGGAATAGCCACATCTCTCATCACGCAGCTTGTATGGGGGTTGGTGCAAAGCAAGGGTTTTCCTTTCTTGCTTTTTATCGCAATGCAATACCCCCTTGACGAGTAATACTATGCGGGTATGTATTGGAGACAGACTGCAGGTAGAAGGCAAGTGCCTGAAGCCGGGCACGGCCAAGCCAGCATGCACCTGGCCTGCATAGAACTGGATTAAGATTTACGATTTAGGCTCAGGGTTTGCAGCACTGACTCATAAACCCCCATCTCTTAATACAACAACACCCCCACCCTCGAATATTGAATGTTCCGTACAGTAACCCGATGACATTGGGAACCATGTATAGAATCAGGGGGTGGGGGGGCGCTTGATATCGGCACGGTGTTCAATGTTAGGGGAAGGGGTTAATTCAGATACACTAACTCCTAAAAACCTCCTGGCTCGTCTTGTGCGTGCAACGGATGCAATGAATGGGCAGCACCATCTAAAGCAAGCAGCAGAAAGGGTGGACTGTGGGGAACAGGCACGCTGCAATAATAACTGTCATGGTCATCGCCTGTGGTTACTATTAGCGGTGGGGGCCCAACCTAAGAGAGCCATGGAGCGCCTTTTTAGTGTACTTGCTCAAAGCGGATCCACAACATCATGCTGACACATGGGAATTGAAATTCCTAGTCCCGAAATTGCCATTATGTAAAAAAGTCTGGTACTACATTTTCCTTTCTAGACCAACAGGAACTTGTAGAAAATATCCTGAAAGAACCTTTGGATGAGCCCCAACAAACCTCTGTTCGTATTTCACCCAAAGCCCCAGCCTGATGCAGGAGCGTTTCCTGTCCTCAGTCTGGCTACAATACCCCCCGCATGAGTATCCCCTCCGCCAGGGCTTGAGGAGCTAATAGGGACTATGTAAGGCTTAATGAGGCCTGACAGGGTTCTAAGTCTGGCGGGGATACTTTTGGGATCTCTTGGGGGATGGCATTGTAACCCCTAATGCAAGGACAACGCAAACCCAAACTCTCACAGCAACGACTTTGCAAAAAAAATGGCAAGGGAAAGAAGGTCAACACTAATGTCTGCCTCTACGTCACCTAACTCGCGCTAAACATCGGCAGGGCTCGGCTGCGGATTTGGCTCAAACAACAATCCTAGCCAGCAAAAACTAGCCAGCGCCTTCATCACGAAGACTTGCAACAGAAGGGTGACTAAGGGAGACCCATGGTTTCTCAACCCGGTTCAGGGCACCAAAGATCCTCCTCTGGCTCCTTGCGACTTGGTCTCAAGAATCCCGGGCCCATCGATGCCACAGCTGCAGGTTGCACATCCTAGGTTCATGGAACAGCCACATGCAGAAGCCTATCGTGCAACTGGGTGGGTTCTTCTGACCGGAAAAACCGCATCCTGAATTAGCACTCGAACCTGACTCCCCTGGGAGCTTTCCATTTTCTTCGCTGAACTCACTGCTTACGTGCTCTCATCCTGCATAGTTCAGGATTTCCAGTTGTTCCGAGCGCCCTTTGGGATCAATATGTTTAGTGCCTCTGCATGGGCCTATAGCCGTTTATCGCCAGCCCCCACACAGAGAAACAAAATCTTCAGAAACAGCCAGATTGGGCAGCGAGAACTCCCTGCTGTTCGCACACCTGGGGTGAACCCGGCAGACGAGTGACTCCACCAGAAGTACCTGGAGCTTGAAGGTTCAGGGTCTAGAGTCTATTTGGAGGGTCAGGGGGGACTTAGTAAGTGGGTTCACAATGGGGATGAATGGGCTTTTAATTTGGCTTATAGGGGTTATTCGTATACCTACTCGTGACTTGGAAGAGGACAGATTACACGTGTTATATGTGGGTAGGTAGGTCATACAAGGGTATAGTTTGGATGCGTGTTGGATAGTCTGAGGAGACGGAAGAAGACCCCCTCTTTTCACCCTTACCGGCCTAAAACGCCTGGGACGGGGGAAGGGGCGTACCCCAGCAGTGTTTTCCTGAAGCCGACTTCAAAACTACTGCAATATCGGCTGCACAGGAAACTTTTTCGCATGACTTCTGTTACCACTTTCCGTCTCGAGTTACTCGAGAGGGCCTGCCTGTCTGTGGGGTCGCCGGCTTGAGCCGGAGGCTCTGAAAGTCGGGCAAAGCCCCTTGTGCGCGCTCCAGCGATGTAGCCATAGCTTTGTTACAGTATAAAGTGGGGGGAAGCTTTTCCGCCGCTACGGAGGGAGTTTCTCAGAAAGGGGGGGCTTTAGGGGGTCTGCAGTGGTGAGTTCGGTAGAAATTTTTGGGGGAAATTCCACAGATTTAGTATGATGCAAGAGATGACATGAAGCTCGAGGAACAATTCTCACTGCTCAAGATGCTGAGTGGCGGACCTCCGATGCGCGGCATCACAATGGGTGGCCCGTGCTGCGTCAGAGGCTTGGGGTCATGTCAGGGATGGTTGAGGTCCTTACCGGATCCTAACTTGAGCATGTCTTTTTTGCCATCTGCCTGCTCAGCCATGTAGCTTCGACCTCCCCAAAGAACTCCAGACGCCCCCCAAAACAATCTACCAGTTCGGGGCCGGCCCATACAGCGCCACAATCGTTGCACGGGCGAACGACAATGGTAACGGTAGGGGTATTGGCTTAGGACATCGGAGGAGGGTACAACATCATATGAGCCGTGGTCTACACTCCTAGTATCCCCCGTAATAACCCCTATGATACTCCCATACATAATTTCCTACATACATCCCGTTTCAGAGGTTTATACTATAGCTCATGTTACAATAGCCATCCGAGGAGTGGCAGTTGCAATCCAACAAAACCTAGTGTCCGGCTCATGATCAATGCTGTCAAGGAAACTTATTGGTGCAAACAAACGGACTGCCGTACTCCCTTCTGCCTGCTGCTGTTCACCAGCCGTATCCACCTTCCAAGTCCAGGATACACAGAGCATAACACAAACGGAGGTTCACCCTAGAAATCACAGATGCCGTGCAGGGGCTTCCGAGGCTTCAAAAGGGGGTCAGGGGTCCTTTCCTGCCACCTCCACACCACCGTGATCTGGAACCCCCATCTGCAAGAAACATGAGCTGACAGGGTCACTTGCAGAGGGGCCAGTGGCCAAATCACGCTCTCTTGTAGGGATCAAGAGCGAGTTCTTGGGTATGCTGTTTCTTAGGGCATTCTGGCCCGTGCAATGCAACACCCTGCCTGCCAAGACAACGTCGGTTCCGTCGCTTCCTCCATGGAATCTTGAATAATTCAGGGTCAGGGGTTCGACAAAGCTACTTGTGAGTATATGCGGGGACCTAGGATGGCTCCACAAACTGAAGCCAATAAACGAGACCCATCACACAGCAGACACCTGCAAAAGCAAAGGCCCTGCACCTGCATCGCAGCATGTTCTGCCGCACTTTGTACCACTTCTCTGGCTTGAGCCTGGCCATGGTAACTCCCTCTGCTTTCTTGTTGCGGGAAGGGAAGGGCAGGAAGGAACGGAAAAAAAGGACCCATTCCTTCATTCCAGTAAGTCTTATACTCTGCCATCCTTGCGGCTATGGTAATTTTAGGGTTTGGGTTTTAGGGTTTTGGGATTTAGGGTTTTTTTTGACCCCTCGGACTTTTACGTCTGCGCCGAGCGCAAGGATTTAGGGTTAAGGGTTCTGGGATTTAGGGGTTTAGGGTTTAGGGTTTAGGATCAACGGCTTCAGGGGCGGACCCACTAGCTCGATGACCATTGCTGTTGCTTGGCTTCTTTGATTGGCCAACCTACCTTGTTCTACATAATGTGACGTTCTGTTTGCTTTTCCGGCTCCCCTTCGTGCTCCAAACGCAAAAACGAATCTAAAAACACTAGTATCTCCAAAACCACCACCAACGTCGCCGCCGCCACCTGCAGTACGTCGGTTTTGTCCTAAAGTAGGAGTTTGCCCAACCGGAGCTATAAAACGTACATCAACTTCAGCGCCTAAGTTGCATGCATCCCTAGATGCCCGTAGATTAAAACCTAAGCCCTGGATCCGTGGAGCCTAGTCCCCGTGTGAACCCATGTCCCGTTCTGAAGGCACCCCTTAGCTGTAAAGTGTCTGCCCCATTTACTGGTGCTTAGTAAGGAATAGGGAATTAGCCCTACATAACCCTTATACATGTATTCCCTTGTCCGCTACGAAGAACCAGTAAGAATGGTTTCCATGCCAGTTTCCTTTCATCGTCCATTTGTGCTCCATGTCTGCCTACATCATCCCCAAAAAGCCTATATACCTCTTATATACCCGTCTATACCACCAGATATCCCTATATATCCCCTATATGGCCTCCCACGAAGTCATCCCAAATCTGTCCACCAACTTCTTACTGGTGCTCTTCTTACTGGTGCTGAAGGGAGAGGAGGGGAGTGGATCTCAAAAAATAATCCCGACAGAATCCCCATATATACCCCTATAATGGTACCTGCATTCACTCCCCCACCCCCTCAAGCGCCCCTCAACCCTAAACCCTTAATCAGAGGAGGCCTCCATAGCCTCAGCTGCTCCTGGCTGGCATAGCATGGCCGCCTCCTCCATTGCTTGGGTTTGTATTCCCCCTTAAGTAGATAGAGTAGGGGTATATGGGGTACTTGTTATAATATACTCAAGGCCATATTCTATCTACTTAAGGGGGACTATAGGGGGTGGTATAGGGATGTAGGGTTGGGGTTTCGGGGTTTCCCAAAATTAGGGATACCACTTTGTGTGTGTGTGTCTATAATAAGGGGATTATCGTCATCGGGGTCTATATTGGGGTCTACCTATTCAAGGAAACGACCACACAAGGGTGGTTATCTAGGGATACGTGGGGTTCCATCTCACCTGCCACTTGATTCTGCACTATAATAGGTTCCTTGTGTTATTCCATTCCTCTTGTCCCTGCCATAACCCCTACGTAACCCCCCCACAATCCTGTATACCCCCCGTATTATAAGTAATCACGTAATCATTATGGGGTTATATGTATCCTTATATAACCCCTTATATCCCTACGTAAATACATGTGTATATATATATAGCAACAGGAAACCAAAAGGGCAGGCAGAACGGCCTCATCAGTAAGCCAGGATGGTTTCCACGGCTTGTGGGACGGCCTGGTTTAAGGCTTTGGGTTTAGCTACCCCAACGCCTCACACTGGGACGCTATGAAAAGCACATGATAGCTATAGCGTCCTTAGTACAGGGCTGGGAAACTAAAATCCCCTTTTTGGTTTTTGACCATTGGCCCCAATCCTGATAACCCAGTATAATCCTAGTTTTCATGTTAATTTCTATGTTCTTGTCCATGTCAATCTCCAATTTCGGGTTGCAAATGTCCTGGACACTACTGGTGGAACTTCACTTTACTTATATGTAGTGGATCACATGATAATTCGTCAGCTCGCTTCTCGTGCCACCACAAAAGCCACCAGTCAGATTGGCAAGGGGTCTTCAAAAATGGACAGGCTTACTTGCCGTTGTCAGTTGAATGACAACGAATGCGGCACGCAGAGGGTTGCCCCGAGATCCTCCTGCTTCTGGTCCTCAAATGACTCTTCAATGACAGGCTGTGTGCAGAGATGATCTGGCTGCACCTGCTCGAGCCTTTCAACACTTCATCATGCAAATTATCAACATGAAGGAAAATAGTCGATAGCGGTAGAAATATGCACTAGTACCACCAGCAAGAAACATGGAATATGACAATTGAAAACCCTGCCTCCTGGCATCTGGGCGCGTCAATACATAAACTGTCACCTCATGTATCCCAATATATGGTCTGCATTATAGGTACCCTCAGACAGGACCCCTAATTTTTGGAGACGGTAATCCCGATAAACAACTCCCTCTCCCGATAAACCACGATTTCTCTGTTTCCATGTCATCTTCAACTTGCCTCTAAACCCCAAACCCTAAACCGTGTTGCATCTAATTCTTCATGTTGGGGCTATGTATCCCCCTATACCCTTATACACCCCAATATGCCCGTCTATCCCTGTATACTCCTATGTATCCCTGAACCTTCAACCCTAAATATAAATGTCCATTTTCTTTCCATCCTCCCTATATTGTCCTATATATAACCCTATATCGCCCCTACAACGGCATGAAAGAGATCCTACATAACCCTATATAGCCCCTATAACCCCATGAGAGGGATCCCATTAAGAAAAAAAAGCCCCATCTGAGCACGGCACCCCGGGTCCGCAGCTGGCACTGCCTTCACACGCAAACATGATCAGAAAGCATCCCGGGTGTTCAGGGTTTCGGAGTTAAGGTTTAGAGTTCAGAGTTTAATGTTCAGGGTTCAGGGCTGATAGCTGACAGTTCAGGGTTTCGGGCCAGAGCCCCCAAAAAAGGGTTACGCATGGGCATATTGGGGAATGGAAAAGCAAATGGACACTGGTATAAATCTACATGGTTCCCGCCCTAAGGCAC
>CAJNIZ010045353.1:18891-43239 GCA_905231905.1 Symbiodinium pilosum
GCCTTAGGGCAACCACCTAGTAGTATCTATCCTACACAAGATTTAGGGTTTAGGGCTTAAACATCGTGATGTTGTTTGCGGTTGTATTTTTTGGTTTTGGTGGGCCCAAGGCATTCTGTAGGCCAAAATGTGAGGACGCTCCACGCGAGAGCTCAATTTGGGGCCGCAATTTGAGGGCGCGCTACGCGGGACCTCAATTTGGTGTCATCATGTGAGAAAGTTCCATGCGAGAGCTCAATTTTGAACCCAAACTTGCGGACGCTCTACGCGAGAGCTCAATTCAATGCCCAAATGCGCAAAAAACTCCACGCGAGAGAGTTCAATATCTGAGTATGCTCTTCCAAGGTCTCAAAATAACCATAATGATAGTTGGAAAAGAAATTGAGAACAAATCATCTGTTCTGTACAAGAAATCACAGGACGCATAACAGCAGTGATAAAAGGAGAAGACGCATTATTGACAATAATGGTGATACGAATAATAAGCTGCAAACGTAGAATAATGGTAGCGTGAACAATATAATCCGCATAATCCTCTCTTACCCTCCCTTACCGCAAACATGACCATGACATGATTTTTTACCGTACCCATGGCTGGCTTAAAAAAAGCAGGGGGAGCTGGGGAATGGGCCGCAGCGCCCCCCATTGGCAAACAAAATGATCCACACAGCCTTTCCCTACTGCAACCATGGTCATGACATATTTTTACCATAAGCATGGGTGGCTTTAAAAGAAATCGAAGCGGGGGATGATTTGTTACCGTCAGCATGGATCGATTTAAAAAGGGTGGGTGTGGGGAGAGGCCAGGAAGAATGCCAAGAAACCAAGAAGCAAGAAAGGCCAAGAGGCCAGAAAGAGAGGCGAGCAAGCCGAAAAGCCTGGAAGCCGCAAAGCCGAGAAGCTAAGAAGCCGGAGAGCCCAGAAGCTGGCAAGCCGAGAAGCCGAGAAGCAAATCCAGGAACCCGAGAAACCAGGAAGCCAGAAAGCCAAGAAGCCAAATACAAAAAAAATACCCCTAAAATAAACACTCTTCCGCTTTAGAAACCTGATAACAGGTATCCACACTGTAATGCCATTCTATACTAGGGGATGCGCAGTATTGGGGGTTAAATGCTCGGACCAGGGGATAAGTTGGTGCAGCAACTATGCAACCACCTACGGGAACGTTCTCAAAAATGGTGGCCCAAGCATACTTGGAAGCTTTCTGGACTTTGATGTGAGTCTGCATAGCTGCATAGTCACAGGCATATTGGGGCTGATGACAAGGATTATCTGGGGTCTCAATGATTTTTACGGGGCGCTTCTGAAAAGCTACCATATGTGGGCTTCCATTAAAGGTCCCCCTTTTCGGAGTCCCTATAAGGAGGATTATAATATGATGCGGTCTACATTGGAGCCACCATACTTAGGCAAACTGTCATGTAGCTGTGTGCCCTGTGCTTGTTATTGACCTACACTCTAAGCCCTAAACCCCTAAACCCTCAACCCCTAAACCTCTAAACCCTAGACCCCTAAACCCTAAACCCCTAAACCTCTAAACCCTAGACCCCTAAACCCTAAACCCTAAACCAACTACCAGGCCCATAGTTGGGACTCAAGGAAGCAGGCAGGAGCTCAGTAGACCAAAGCAGAGCAGCTGCGTTTCATCCCTAGGCTTTAGGGAGGGTTTAGGGTTTTGGGATTTAGGGGTTTAGGGTTTAGGATTTAGGGTTTAGGGCTTAGGGTTTAAGGGTTTAGGGTTTTGGGATTGAGGGGTTTGGGGTTTGGGAAGTTCGGGATTTAGGGTTTAGGACTTAGGGTTTAGGACTTAGGGTTTAGGCAGGTTTAGGGTTTAGAGTGTAGCATTAGGGGATCTGCACTATTCCGCGGGAAGCCCTAAATACCCTGGACCCTAACCCTAAACTCCAACAAGGACTTATGGAAGTGCTGGGCTTCTGCCTCGCCGAAGGCTGCAGCAGGCCTAAGGACAAAGACGAACCAATGAGATGGGGGTTTAGGGTTTGAGGCTTCGGGTTTGTAAGGGGTTTAGGGTTTGAGGCCTACGGTTGAGGGTTTGCGGCTTAGGGTTTTTTAAGTGGTTTGGGGTATAGGATTTGAGGCTTAGGATTTATAGGGGGTTTAGGGATTTGGGTTTAAGGTTTTGGGTTTAGGGCTCAGGGTTGAGAGCTTGACGCAAAGCATGGGTCTCCCTACTACACCCCCCTTACTACCCGCCGTAGGTTCCCCCTTGATCTTGATGAACCTTAACTAGGTTAATTAAGGGGAAACCTTGGGGGAGTAGGGGGACCCATGACTTTGGCGCTCAAGGCTTACAAGGTTATAAGGCTTCGTTGAGGGTTGTAGGGCTTCAGGGCTTCATGGTTTTAAGGTTAAGGGTGTTCATAAAAAAGGTTGCATTTTGAACCCTTGGGAAAGGGGGTCTATGAAGGAATGAAGAAGTCCCTGAGGTTACTCAGGGTTCCATTCCAGGTCAATAGGACAAACCTTAAACCGCAACCTTCTGAGAGAGCCCTGTAAGAAGGAGCATCGAATCCTGGGGTAGTGGGGACCCTAGTGCATCGCAAAACATTTGCAAAACCTGCACGGTTCAGGGTTTAGGGTGTTGTCTTTCGGGCTGAGTAAGGTGTGATGTGGCGCGCACGGGGTTGCATACGGGAGCTTGCCTAAACTACTGTACAACATACAAGTAGGCGAAACAAAGATAGGAACCAATCGACTGAGACTACATACAGAGATAGATAGACTATGATTCAGCATGGAACTCTTCTGAGACCTTCGGCGCAGGATCCCTAAACCATAAACAGTAAAGCCTACAGCTACTAGGCAACGGCTGAACTGTCATGACTTCATCTGCGACTTGCAAATGGTGTGAACCTATACTCCCCTTTAACCTGTAATCGAGAAAACAGCATAGTTCCAGGGAGGTGAGGGGTTAGGGTTTAGGGGTTTTTACTACAATTCCAAAAGATAATGATTCCTAAGAGGATTGGAGCAACAGGTAGCTGAGATTCACACTGCTGCGGCGTTGCCTTGCGAAAGCCACATCTACTGGGTCCATACTGGGGGTCAAAATAACAGCTATGTATAAATCTACATGTTATAGGTCTTCTTCAACTGTTACAAAGTGAGGGCACTACCCAAACATGGGGGTTGATCTTGACGGCTATGTATAACTATATTCTAGAAGTCTTGTTCAAGTGTTACAGAGTGAGGGCAGTACCCAAAACATCTAAACCGTTACATGGCAGTTTTCCGAAACAATGGGTACCCTTGGGACCTCAGGGATGTTGGGGGATGATAAGGCAGACGATTGAGTTTAGGGCTTGCGCTTAGAGTTTAAGGATTCAGCAGAACCTGGACACGCCAAGAATGTTGCCTTGAAGTGTTCGGATTGATGCGAAGCTTCCGGGACATTATGGTATAGTTATACACACGCATATATAGATATATGTGCGCCCTATTATACTAGTAGTAGTTTCCATTTTCTTTTCCATTATCCCTATATAACCCGTATAAATACACACATCTATATCCTACAATCCTATTATGGTGAATCTGCTACCTCCAGGGTCCCAGGCGAGGTTTCTGGTCACATTAATGTACGTAATATGAGGGAAGGCGAGGCCGATGTGATCAGATAATGAAGACGAGCCGTAATCTTTGAGAGAGGGCGGGAGACTCCCCTGTGCGGAAGTCTTTGGTGTTCGTCTTCTTCATCTCTACATCATAGTATTTCTCATGAAGTCTTGGTTTCCAACGATCTGCAAGTCACAATATGTGAGGTTTCCATACTAAATAGGGGCCTCTGCGGGGATCCCGAGAATAGGGCTTACAGTATTTTGGGGTTCATACAGTGGTCCCACTGTTTATGGAAACCACTATGCGTATCGTTCAAAACCGGGATGGCCTGCACCGCGAAAATCGGCCCCGGTGGCCTCAGCAGCACTTGCGGCATCTCTGGGATTTTGGGTTTAGGGCTTAGGGTTTAGGTTTTTAGGGCATCTCTGGGATTTGGACTTTGCATTTGGGCGATATGGCGTCTTTAGGGTTCAGTGTGTTCAAAAAAGAATTTTATGCAGGTCATAGCGAGGCGCGCATTGCGAACATGTATTACTTCGCCTGATTTCCGAGGCAATCGCATGGGTCCACAGCCCCAGAACCGACGAATACTCAGCACACTCGAGACACACCATACTTCAAAGGCAGTGAGAGGTCTCCATGGCAAGAATTGTCTTGCTCACCCCTAAACCCTAAACCCCGAAACCCCAAACCCCACTAAATTGCTATGCCTTGCTGACTCAGGGCCGTGCTCCTACTCCAGTGTCATCCACACTGTTGTTCATTTGAGCTATAGTCTAAACGCCTTAAAGGGGTTATATAGGGGATTTTAGGGGACCACTATAAGGGTTATTAAGGGGGATACTAGGAGTTTAGACTATGGCTCATGTGGCTACTGCAGTCATCAACCGGCAAACAAACAAAGCTACTGGCACCTGGGAAGATACAAATTAAAAAGCCTTAAACCCTAAACCTTGATGTAGACCCCTGATTAATAAACCCCCCTCCTTTTAAGGGCCTTAACATCAGGATCCCTATTGTAATCCCTATTAAGGGGAGGGGGTTTATCAATCAGGGGTCTGGGTTAACCAAGCCAAGAAGCAAAGCTTCTGGTATGGCGACAAGATCTGTCCCCTGCAGGCAGGCATTCTCATGAAGCACATGCAGTACCAGGATGGGCTATTAGACCTTAAAGGGCCCTTAATCTACCCTTATTAGGAACTAATAGGGGATTTTAGGGTCTAATAGCCCATGCTGGTAGGGCTTGGAAGCATGGACAGCCTACAAAACGGTGGAAACCTGATAGCCAAACGCACTTACTGCTCGTCCAGCACCAAGGCTCCCTCCCTGTTGGGGACCTTTCCTCCCAATGTGACCCCTTGAGTTATTCTCCCTTACAGCGACGTCACTACAATGGGTAATAGGAATCATAACAGCCCCCGGACAAAGCCCCTCTTGGGACGATTACTGTACTGGGAACCCAGTGTACCCTTGAAATAAAGCCGTTTCCATAAACCAGGAACCCTAACATAGACTCCAATATACTGTAATCCTTATAGGGGGACCCGCGAATTTTGGAAACCTTGAGAAAAAAGCACCAAACGACAAAAATGGAAAGCAATCCAACGCTGCAGCTTAGTGACCAGCTCTTGACCTCAGCGGGCAGTGCGAGGTTTCCCAAAATTAAGGGTCATATAGGGGCCAAAATACCCTTTATAGGGGTTATATAGGGTTTACATTGAGGTTATATAGGGATAATGGACGAGAAAATGGACACTACTATTTAGGGTTTTAAGGTTTAGGGCTTCCCAAAATTAGGGGTACCCTTTGGGGATCCCCATAATAAGGACTAAAATATTTTGGCCCTAAACCCTAAACCCTAGTACATTGCGGTCTATCCTTGCGTCTCCTTGTTTCGGGAAAGGACCACCTGCAAGTTGAGGGGTTTATTTGAGCTCTAGTCTAAACTCCTCAAAGGATAAATAGGGGACTACTATAAAGGTTACTAAGGGGGATACTAGGAGTTTAGACTGTAGCTCATTTGGGTTCATTGGTTTTGTTTGGGTTGAACAAGGCTTATGAGGGCTGATGGGGGTCTACTCCGGGCGTATAAAGGCTCACTAGGGGTCGGTCTGGGAGTTGGTTTTGCATTTTAGGAGAGTGGGTCGTACGGAAAGGATTAGGGTTTAGGGCTTTGGGTTTAGCGTTTAGGGTTGGTTTGGGATTGAGGGGCTATGGTGCCAGGTCTTTTGTTTTGGCGTTGGATTTCCTGTGCGGTCGTTTGCCGGCTTCCTATTCAATGCATTCCAGACAGACACGGGGTATATACATTCATCAGAGAATCCAAGGGAACCTTATATGCATTTTCATGCTAAAATAAATCCTACAACGACCCATAATCTCGATTGTAAAGTGTCCATAAGGGAGTTACACTGCACATCCCTTTGAATCGGTGAGGAGACGGTGCAAATGCAAACGCTCCCTTACACCCTTGGGATCCCGAAGATAAGCCTCATCTTCACCAACCCCGAACCCTAAACCTTGAGCCCTTTCTTCGGCAAGGGCTTTGAACAAGAACAGACCCCAATCGACTTGCCCTAAGCCTCGTAGATTTTTGGGAGTCAGGGGGACTTAGTAAGTAGGTTAATAAGGGGGATAACTGGGGTTACTATATGGGCTATAGGGGTTATTAGCCTACTTACTAAGTCCCCCTGACCCTCCAAGTATAATACTCCCCTATCTAATACCCCATAAATCTCCCTTTCTTAAGGAATTCAGATTATGGATCATATACAGAATGTTGTCAAAAACTTCCCCTAAACCCTAAACCCACAGGGGTGTGGCACTGGGTCAAGAAGCTGTGGGGCAGGCCCCCTGGTAGAGGAGGCGCCCGCTTGGGATAAACCTGACTTACTGAGGTTAGTAGGTTTAGGGTTTAGGGTTAGTAGGGAAAATAGTACAGGGTTTAGGGTTTAAGGTTCAGGGTCCAGGGTTTAGAGTTAGCCGAAAATACCAAATATACTAGATAGGGATCATATTCCCTTATTCCCTACCAAGAACCAGGAAGCTGAAAAGGTTCACAGTTCACAGCGAGTGTGATTGTTCTTCGTCGGGGTATAGTTTCGGGATTGTAGAGCTCACTCGTGAAGATGTCGATATGAAAATGAGTGTACGTGCATAACCCCCCCCCATGTCCACATCACCCCCTGCTAACACGCAAATTACGTCGTTTCCACGCGATTTCAAGAGGTCACGTGTTGGCTTGTTTTACAGTGGAAAAGTTGGGGATAAAGGGACAACAACAAAGTATTCAAAATTCCAAAAATACAACACAACCACAAAACAATAAAACTCTGTGAAAGGTTCTGGATTCTTGTGGGAGTTGTGGCGCTGTGTTTTTGTTCGCGCTTTTATGTGTTGTTGGTTTTGTTGGTTGGCACTTTTTTGTTTCTGTGTTTAGTTTCATAGTACTTAGATCTCTCGGATTCAACTACACACTATTCATGCTTTCTCCAAGCCGTTTCTGCCTCGCGATTATCTTCGGACTCGTTGCCATCTACTCTCACCAAAAACCAAGAATGCTACAGACATCATTAGAACAAACAACTTTCACAAGAATGCATCTTTCCCCAGAAATTTCTGTGTTCTGTGTTGCTTGTGACGTTGCGTGCTTTTTGTGTTGATTTTGCAGTTTGGGATTTTGCTTTTTGTGGTTTTGGTCGGTTATCGATGTTGTGCACTTTTGTTGCCCTTAACCCTCGACCGGTTGCGTGAGAAACCTTAGTGACTCAGTTCACTGCGCTAAACCCTAAACCCTAAACCCTCTAACCCTAAGCTGTCCCAAAGCCACTGACTGTAGGATCCCAAATTCCAGGGTGTAGGGTCTATAGAATTTGTATGATGGAAAAGAAAATGGAAACTACCATAATGGGGTTATATAGGGATTATAGGGTATAGTTAGGCTTAAGTAAGGGATGATTAGGGTTTAGGGTTTCAGGGTTTAAGGTTTAGGGTTCAGGATTTAGGGTTTAAGGTCTATGGTTTTGGGGGTCTGGGGTTCAGGGCCTTAGGGTTTTGAGAAGTTGTAAAGGATTCATGTCCTGGGAATGCTCTGGTCCTTGCTTCTCATTAGTTTTCTTTGGGTCTTTTGGCAACACAAATAAAAGGGACACCCGACGGAAAAAAAGGGATTTCCTGTACCCGAGAAGGAAAATGGGACACCCGACCGAAACTTGGTGCAAATGGCTTTGATCTGGGTTTGGAAAGACGCTGCTGTTTCCCTTCCGCTAGACACTTTGATGTCGTTTCTGGGAAGCCCGGACCAAAAAAAACTTTTCTCGATTTTGGTCCCAACAGTTCTGAGGAAAAGGAGGATCCCCCACCAAAATTTGCCACAAATGGTTCCAAAGAATGGAAGTAAAGTGCATCCGATTCCGCCCGAAGGGCCAGACAATCAGCTCCGATGATAATTTTCGAGATGGGGTACTCATCTTACTGAGTGTTTATTTCGGCACGCGTAGGCCCCAAAGGCAAAAGACCTCGAAAAACAGATCTGTTCTCCAGACCTAGGCTCAGAAAATAGACAGAATGTGAAAATCAAATATGTCATTGGGACCTGGGCCCAAAAAGGCAACAAGGCTTAGACAACACATCTGTTTTCCAGAAGTGGTGCCAAAAGTTGACTTTCACCTAGACGCATGATAGGCTGCTGTCCTTCCTGGTTGTTTATTTCTGGGCGGTCTTTGCAACAGGAATGGAATCTGCAAGGATACAAGTTCTACTTATCCTGGACTTGAGGGTTTAGGGTTAAGGTAATGAACCCACATTGAAAGGATTACCTTAGAGTAGCAGGAATATGAATGAACAGCTTCGTGCCAAATTTGGAAATACTTTGATTATCAAGAACATCCCAGACTTTGGTAATATCAGACAAGGCAATTGCAAATATGCAAGATGTGAGATTATGTATTCAGAATATCAACCGTGATACGAAGAGTGCGGATAGTACAAGGAACATGTAGCATATGGAAAGTGGTGGGGACCTTGCCCGCGCTGGTAGCTTTGAGAATCACTAGGTCACTATGGCAGTACAAGACCTGGGAAGTACTCAACAGATTTGGAAGAGCATAGGCACCTGCAATAGCTGCATTTTTCATTGTGTTGGGCAGCTCATGACAAATCAATTGGGTGTTGATGATAATAGTGGGAAAATTGCACATCCCAAGAACCTAAGAAATGTCAGTCAGATGACAATATTGGATTCACTTGGGACGTCTGCATCTTGGTATCATCTGGGAAAATGCAATACAACATGCGCGTGCACAAAAAGGGACTGAATACCAAGACAATGAAACGTATAAGCGCCATGATGAACATGAGGACTATGAGAGTTCTTGCAAGTTCTGATTTTATCCAGAGCACCAAGGGCGCTAACTGCACATGAACGACATGTAAGTATTCAAAAGTGGCTATGATGGGATGAATTTTATACATTATGGTAGAATTTGGGACCAGTGGGAAATACAAGATTTGGGAATATTCAGCATCTTTTGAAGAATATAATAAGTTTTCGCAGCATTTCAAGAATATGAAATTTAGGTGCCTTTGGAATCTAGAAAATATCTAGAAGAGAAAGGCTAATCACATCAGCTGGATTCGTTCATTCACGGTCCCAGAGCACTTGGGAACATCAAAGCCGCTACAATCAGATGAATTAGGACTATGCGGGCTATCATGGCCCTTGCAAACACTGACATTGTCCTGAATACTAAGTGTGCTGAAAGCATAGAGAATAGCTGGAACTTACAAATTTTCTGAATGCGTGAGGAAGTCTTTGAAGCATTAGGATTAGTAGGGCAATACAAAATGCGGAAGGTATTCCATGCATGTAGAAAAATCTGACACTGGCAATGTTTGTATGTTTGGGAATTTTTGCATGCATTAAAGACAAAGAATACTCGGAAAACAAGCTAACATTCTAAAATAGAAGTTAAAGGGAGATTGAGAATGTAGGGAATCTTGCACAAGACAGAGTTCAGCAAATGTCAACACTACGAGAGAACGTTGGATTGACCTAGGATCGGCGTCTTGGCGTAAAATCAGGCGGGAATCTGAGAACATGTGGGTGAACAGCAGTAAGCAGCAAGGGAATGGTTGAAATGTCAAAGGCTGCTCCACTGGGATAGTTAAGGGTTGTGAGGGGAGCCTGGGCCATGAGGACACTTGCAAATGTGGATGCCATCCAATTCCTGTGTCCCTTAACATGATTTGATCCACGGCTTTTCTCAACCCTAAACCCTAAACCCTGAGGGTTTAGGGTTTAGGGGTCATGGGCTGGGGGAGGCGGTGAGCATATATCTATACTTAAGATCTATATGCAATCCCCTCCCCCTAATATTAAGAACCCGCAGCCCCCTAATATTAAATACCCCCCATATGTTCTGATATACCACATGTTGGGAGTATTCAATATTGGAAGGGTGGGGGGGGTTGACGTTTAGGGTGGATACGATATATATATATAATTATATACATATATATATATATGTGTTCTGTGGATATTGCTGGGATGCCAAAGACCAAGGGAAGGCTGCATGCAAAGCATCATGTAGTGACAACTCGTGTTGATATGCTAGGGCTTGACTAATATAGACTAGCTTCCGTTTAATTTCCATTCTATATTATTAGGGTGATATGCTCCTAAGCCCTAGATTTTCCCAATACATATAATATATGTATATATGGTAGTTTCCCAAAATAGTGGGACCCCAATATAGACCCCAAAATACTATAGTCCTTATTATGGGGACTACCAAAAAGGGTACCATTAATTTTGGGAAACCCCCATATATATATATATATATACACATCAATATATGAATCGTTGGTGCGTAGGAAGGCTGGGATGAAAACGCAAAGCAGAACTCCCATTGGAAGTCCGCTTGTTGAAAGAGATCCCTTGAGCACAGTTTCCCCAAATAAGTCCCTTCAAAATCGCAACCACAAGGATTGCATATTTGAGGGTTTCCCCAAATTAGGGGTACCTGTTTGGGGGGTCCCCATAATAAGGACTATAGTATTTGGGGATCTATAATGGGATCCCCCTATTTTGGGAGACTACCATTTGGGGGCTGAACCTGATTTTGGGAAACCTGCATGTGCATGAAGTCGCAAGCTGCAGAGACATACAAGCCTGTTTTCGTCATCATGTATGAAAACGTCCGTCGGACGCGTGCCACCCGCCCTCAGAAACAGCCGCTAACACCTTAAGTGTTGGGGCTACCATGAGAGATTCCGAGGCCCCTGACCGCGCAAGGTCACCCCGTGATTCTGCGATCTGAATGTACCAGTATGGGCTATTAGACCCCTAAAATCGCCTATTAGTCCCTTAATAGGGGTAGATTCAGGGCCCGTTGAGGTCTAATAGCCCATCCTGGTATGGTGAAACAAGGAGAATATTCATTTCTTTTGCGCTATCGCTATGCTAGAGTTCACTGAAACTAAGGAGAAGGAGGTCTCGAAGGCACCCTCAAGGATGAATCAGAGCTGTTTGCGCTCCGCGGTGAGGCCTCTGTACTGCTCTTACCTGGGTGGCTGTTAAGGAACGTAATTTAAGCTGCCAGATTGGGGTACAATAGAGGCTTGAGGGTTTAGGGTTTAAGGTACCATATTGGAGAAACCCGATTATATACTATATACCCATTGTGGTAGCTTAATTTAAGTTCCTTAACAGCAACCCAGTTTCGGTGGTCACCTGGGCCATATGCGGATGATCGTGGAGATCCCGCAATCGTTCTGCTGGCATGGTGAACATCGCGATCTCGCAGCCTTGGTGGCCGACTGCCTGGAGAAGTCTGCCTCTCAAAGGACGACACTGCCAGTTCCAGCCCCCAAGCGCCTTCATCATGCCTGGCTGACCAGAGCGTCAAACACAGTTTCTGTTGGGCTGCATGCACAACCTTAACCAAGAACCTTCCGCAAAAGCTCAACTCGAAATGCTGTTTCCCAAGGTTCGAGCTCACATTCCGAAAGTCCCTATAAACTGACGATTTGGGTTTTCTGGGCGGCATCCAACGGGGTGCACTGTTTTTCAGAGGCTCAAAACTCCGAGGAGAAAAAGAAAACACTGAATCTCAACTCCTTCAAACCCGAAGCCCCTTTGCATTGATGTGCTCGCGAACCCTGGACCTGGCTGGCAGGTTTGTGGGACTTTGTGGCTACTTGTCGCTGTGCTCTTCTCCTGATTATGAGAACTTCGCATGAACTTCTAAGGACAAGAAACGAAACTTCCAGGAATGAGGGGACCCCAATATAGACCCCAAAATATTGAAATTCTTGGTCTGGGGACCTCGGAATGGTGGCTCTAATTTTTGGATACCCTGCACCTCTTTACATTCCCAGCTTCCATTTCAATTTCCATGGTCTTTTCCATTTGCTTCTGCGTTATTGGGGTTACATCCCTCCCTATAGCCCCTATATATATATACCCCTAAGTAAACCCAAACCCAAAACCCTAAGTAAACCCCAAGTCTTGGAAGCCTAGATGCAGGCGAGTCGGGTGTTCTGAATGCGATGGATCGACCGATTTCGATAAACGTCGTCTACGATGCCACTGTGGCCTTTCCAATCCTCGGATGTACTTGGATGGTCCTTTTGCCTTAGCACGCCTACCTACATCCTCATTAACTCTATCAGAAGCGTACTAGGTCAAGAGATCCTCGTAGTAGGGTTTCAGAGTTTAGTTTGAAGGCGCGGGGCGCCCTAGATTCTAGGGCAGGACGGGGGTTTGTGGATAGTCGGTAGGCTTACTAAGTCAAAAGGCCATCCAAGTTTAGTCAAGGGTCTAGCCAATAATTCTTCTGGGCTGCTCTGCAACAACTGCTCGATGTGCGTTACCGTCTTCTTCCTGGGCTCTTGCTTGGAGATCCAAGGGCAAGCAGTTCTGTAGTTATAGCCTACGCCTATTTTGGGGGACTTGGGGGTCTTGTAGTCTGCTTTAAGAACAATCCGCAGTAGGGTGTAACCACTAAATCCTCATCCCCGTGTATGTGTCCGCATAAGCCCGAGTTTCCATACGATGTTCCATCTGATTGTCCATTGTATTCTCCATTATTTGGGGGTAGGGAGGGTTAACACTACCTGTGGATAAAACCTTTTCAATTAACCCTAATTTTCATACCCTGAACCCTAAAGAAGCTCAGCAACAGGGCTTCATCCGTGGCTTTGTGGACGAATCGCTCCAGAGTCTGCATTGCATCAACAAACTGCCTGGTCTACTCTTACGGAACTTAAACTTAACATGATACGAGCCAACAACAGATAATGGGGTTTCCCTGTGGAGGTAACATGCGACTTCCTTAACAGCAATCCAGCTGCGGCCCACTTTGTAGATCAACTGACGACGCATTGCTGGACTGCTTGCTATTCTGAGCGTCCTGCCGTCGCATGGATCAGGGCTGATGAGCGACTATGTGGCCATGCTTGGAGAGTCAACTCACTTACTAAGCCCTGCTGACCCTCCAGGTATCTGCCACTTTCCAGAACCATGTGGCACGCCTATTGGAGCAGGAATAGCAAGCAATACTTGGCACACGCCAACGAGAAACACATGCTACTTGGAATGTGTAGTTCCAAGATGTGGGTCCCATGCTTGTACTTCCAAACCCTAAGCCAAGAACGGTGATTTTGAGAATGACGGAGAAGTTTGAGAAGGGCATCCCAATCCCAACCCACAGATCTAGGGTTTAGGTAATCTTGAGAAACTCACCCCAAACCCTGAACACTAAATCCTAAGCCCCAAGCCCTGATTAGATATGGTAGGACTTTAACCTGTGGTCCTTGAAACTGGACACCCAATACATACAATCACCAATATTCCTGAGGCCTCCTATATACCCTCACCGGACGCCGTTGCCATGAAAATACCTCTAGGGTTTAGGGTTTAGACTGCTACTTCATATGGGGGTTTCCCAAAATTAGGGTCACCTGTAATTGTGGGTCCATATTGCGGTGCCCCTACTAAGGGAACTACCATATATCCCTAATTTTTTTCCATTTGTTTCTCCCTTCTTGGGTGATATACACCAATATAACCGACAGTGAAACCCTAAACCTTACCGGTCACTGCAGGATGTCGCAGGATCTCCGGTCCTGCCGCCTCTGCCCCACTTGCTCGTGCCCGCGTGCGGCCACACCACTTCGAGAGGCTTGAGGGGGAGCTTCCAACATGCGGCCCGGTGATTTCCTGGGTTTAGAGTAACTCTAAACCCCAAGACCTGAAGCTTAAATCCTAAACCCTAAACCTCAAAATAACTCTAAACCCCAAACCCTGAACCCTAAATTGAAGGTTTTAGGGTTTGGGGCTTGGGGCTTAAGACATAAAACGCGCCAGCCCACAATAGATGACAAGAGCAAGTTTCTGACTCAGGTTGCCCTTTGTGTAACCTTAATTACGAGAGTTTTCAGGTGTGTAATCATCAGGCGGGTACCCTTACACAAGGCTATGTAAAGGCTTACATGGGGGAAACTACCCGCCTGCAACTTCCTTAGGCTTAAGGGTCTCAACAACCCCCCTACAAACCCTAAGGGCCCGTATTGGGCAGAATGGAATCCCAACAATCTGGAGGTTTTGGTTGCCACAGATAGAGCTCCGCCTCATATATCCTAATATACTCTAATCCTTGCTACAGGCGCTCCCCAGAACCGGGACATCGACTTTTTGGAGACCCTAAACCCTACCTATCCTGATATAATACCGCTGTAGGTCCTTACTTCTCCCTACACAACCCCTTTAAGGGGCGTCCAAGAGGCAGCGAGGGATTTGGTGGCTCAATGCATCCTTCTGCATGCGCCTCGCCAGACTCGCAGGGTGACTTCTCACGGTCCACTGGGCTAGGCGGAACCTCGGCGGTGGGTTAACCCTAAACCCTAAATCGAGCTGGGATAGACGATGGGAATTGCCTTATAGGGGGACAATTGGGGCTATATTGGGATAATGGAAAAGAAAATGGAAACTACTATAATGGGGTTTAAGGTTTAGGGCCTCGGCGGTGGTTTCCCAGGTAGGCATACTAGGCAGTGGGTTTCTGGTGGTTACCTACAGGAGTCCCTGTAAAATCCCAAGAGTAATCCCTGTCTTCCCTTCCTGCATTTAATTCCCTACTAACCAGCAGCAAAAGAACCTAAAGTATATTTCATGTATCACTACCTTGTCCATGTGCTTTTCCATATGATTTTCCAAGGCCTGAATACCCTTAACCCTAAATCCTACACCTCAAAACCCAAACTCTAAACCCTAAATCCTAAACCTAAAGCAGCTAGAAACTGAGCCAATTCTTTGAATTGCTTCCGCCATAGTGTCCATGCGCATCCTTGGTCACTGGGTTTGGGGTTTAGGGGTTTAGGGTTTAGGGTTTAGGGTCAAGGGCTTCAATTAAATCACTGTAATAAGGGGGTTCTAGAGCGGCATCTAGATGAGGGGCTATATAAGGACCTACATAGCGCTTGGGCTTAAGTTTCACGGCTAAGCTACCAATGAAACGAGAATTGGAAATTAAATGGAAACTGTGTCTATACAGGGATAAGGGCTAAATGCCAGTTGCCACCAAAAGGCACCACCCTTTCGTATGCAATCTTCAGGTGTTTTGGCATCTTAAATTCAACTTCTTAACAGCAACCCAGGATCGCAAGGAAGTCGAAATAGTCACGGGACAAGTCGAAGAGCTCTTCCTGAAGGTTAGTCGCGAATTAAAGCATGGAACATCAACGGTACATGTTGGGGACTAAGCCCTCCACCCTTAATCCATTAACAAGAGATCCTCCCACCGAGTCGCTGATCAACACCAGTAACCTTAAACCGTACAAACCACTGTATAGGGGATTATGGTCTGTGTAGCAATTTTCCATGTGATTCTCAGTTGTTGGGGCTACTGCATATGCTTATGTATATGTATGTATATACGAATATACATATATATAATGATACATCCGTAGGTTATATGAAACCCTATGCATCCCCAGATTCCCTACTAACCACCAGGTGGCCTGGTTCTGCATGGTTCTCACCATGTTGTACTTGATGAACCTTGGGGCTGTCTTGGAGTCATGCACCCACCTGCCAGGTTCTGAAAGCTTCAAGGGGGGTTTTAGGGTGTAGGGTATAGGGGTTTCAGAGGTTATATGGGGGTTGTAGGGGGTTTAGGGTTTAGGGTTTATGGGTTTAGAATTTCGGAGTTAGGGTTTAGGGTTTTGTTTAGATGCGAGCCCGAAGGAATTTGCAGGTCCCTTGAAAGCATTCTAAAAGGCTTCTGTTGAGTGACCCCCATCTATTCCCAAAAGCATCCATGGACGATCCCTAGCATATGTCGCTATTTCTGGCACTACATCCTCTATCATTTCTCTAAGAAGCCAACGAGCGGGTCCTCTCAAGATGCTTCCACCTACTCACTCGCGCCCGTAAGCCAAGCACGTGTCCCCAAACCCTAAACCCTAAAACCTAAGCCCCTAAAACCTCCCAACACCAAGGCCCTAAAATCCCATCGACCCTCTGGCTGGGACAACCCCACATGTCTGGTGGCTAGTAGGGAATGGAGGAATGGATCCTTGTAGTAGGGTTTAGGGTTTAGGATTTAAGGTGGAGGCATGGATCTCAAGAGTAGCCCATATGTAATCTCTGCCTTCAATTCTTTCCCATTCCTTCAGTCACAACCTGCAAGTTCACCGTGTATAACCCTATCTAGCCCCAAACACCCCCATAGTCCATTTCATGTTCTACTTGCTTGTCCATCGGTTTTTCCATTCCTTACCAACAATGATAGACCCCAAACTTTTAGTAGTTTCCATTCCCTTGCCCACTAAGAACTCTAAGAACCAGTAAATAAACCCAATACCCTAAACCTCCCTAGCCATTGTCATTGAAGCTCTAAGCCTCACATCCGAAACCCTAGGACCCTAAACCCTAAACCCTAAACCCTAGGACCCTAAACTCTAAACCCCTAAACCCCAAACCCTTCCACCTGCTCAGCGGCGCGATGAACTCCTGCGCCTCGATGGCGCCTTCCTTCTGCACATCGATCATCTCAAAAAGCTGCTGCAAGTCCACCTCAAGGTTCAGGGTTTAGGATATAGGGTTTAAGGCTTTAGGGGTTTATGGTTTATCGATTTAAGGTGTAGGGGTTTAGGGCTTAAGGGTTTAGGGTTTAAGGGTTAAGGGTTTAGGGTTTTGGGTTCAAAGTGTAGTTGTAGAAAGTAATGCTGAACGCTCGCTGCCTAAGTGATTACTGCTATTGATCATGTGCTATCACAACTGCTACTACTTCAGTCACTGTTCTTCTTACTATTAGCACAACCCTCACATAGCCAACGCAGAATACAAACAAATGCTGCTTAGGGGTTTAGGGTTTGGGGTTTGGAGTTCTTGCTCGGGGGTTCACTTGGAGGGTCAGGGGGACTTAGTAAGTAGGTTAATAAGGGGGATAACTAGGCTTACTATATGGGTTATAGGGGTTATTAACGTACTTACTAAAGTCCCCCTGACCCTCCAAGCAGGGTTTGAGATTCTGTGTTTTGGTTTTGGGGTTCGGGCCTTCTAATTTGACCCACCTACGCGGGAGGGCTTTCAAGATCATGGAAAAGAAAATGGAAACTACTATAGTATATTGGGGTTATATATGGGTTATATAGGGATAATGGAAAAGAAAATGGAAACTACTATAGTATATTGGGGTTATATATGGGTTATCTTGGGAATTTTCAGCGTCCTAAAACCTTGAAATCTGAAGCACTAGGCAGCAGTACGACGATTCCTCCGTCAAGAGCCATATCAACTATGGATTCCGCCATGCAATTCCCAGGTCCAGAATTGGAGGGCACACTCCAAACCCTAAGCCGTGTGGCAGCCACAGTTTCCAGACAAGCCCCTGCGCGCTTTGGCCAAACAGGGAGCGATCCAATTTTTGATTATACGACCCAACCACCAGAATAATGAATATTCCCCAAACAATGTTTTTGTAGGCGTGCTCATGATCGAGGGATGTGAAGGGGATGTTGGGTTGATTATCAAGGCTATAATATCCCACAATATACTAGAATATCCCAGAACATAATATAACATGCCATAATATACTGTAATGTTCCATAATTCAAGGCCCATCAAGAAGGTGATTGTTAGGTCGCTTTATGGAGCCCGTAAGTAGTTTTTATATCGTGAACGCTAGGCCGTTGAGGTCGACCTTAAGAGTTCTAGTAGCTTTCCCGATTATTCAAAAGCCCGGTCCCGCCAACAATAGACATTCCCTACAGCCTCCAGAGTGTATGAGGGCACCTGCGGAGCATTGAGCAATCCCTCCTCAATTTAAAGCTCGCCCAGTCCCTGATAAGGACTCCTCGCAATATGGTAGAATGATATCGCACTGGGGCAAAACGGAGGGGATGTTTTGAGTACAAAACGATGGGGTAGGGCTGTGTTTTCCAACTCTCCCACTTCGTCGATGTCCATCACGCGAAGCCGGCTTTGTAACTCGGGGTCTCGCCGGGCCCCCTCTATCCTCAGCCCCCAGTCTGTTGAAACTGAAGGTTCCCCATAGCAGCTCGGATATGTTTTAGTCATAATCTATCTCTCCAAGAACAGGTCGGGAGAACATGAAACAAATTCCAGAAGCGAATAATGGTATGACTTCCTATTGCTGTGGCAAGCGTCAGCTCTTCCAAGGTCAACTTCCCACTCCCATCCGTGTCTATTCGCTCGAAAAGCTTATGCAAATTCCTCCTGTCATCTTCAACCTTGCTTGCTGCTCTCTAATCCCCTGCTGGAAGTTCAATTTTTTTGGCCACCTTGATATGAAATACAGGAACTCCCCGAAAAATGTACTTTGCTGGAGTTCTTGTGAACCCAGAAAGTCCAATATCTCTTCATTAGGGAATATACCTTAAAGTATAATAGGGATCACTAATATGATTTAGTGTATATTCCCTAATTGAAGGATATTGGACTTTCTGGGAAGCTCCACCAAGCAACGTTCTGGTCCATCTCCTCAGCGAGATTTAGAACGTCTTGCTCCCGGGCTTCTGCGAAGGTATCCACGACCTTTGCTCAGGTTTAGGGTTTAGGGTTTAGGGGTCCAGGGTTGAGGGTTTAGGGGTTTAGGGTTTAGGGGTTTAGGGTTTAGGGTTTCGCTTTCCTGTCCTACTAAATTCCCTCCCCCTAACCTTCAACCCCCTCACCCGCCTAAGGACAATATATTCTGAATATGCATTGTTAGGGGGCGGAGGGATTCTCAGCAGGGATTACAGAAGCGGGAAATAGCTAAGCCGTTGGCAATCACTGTCACGCTCCGTTGGGGTCCCATATGACACGACAGGACCTACGCAATTCCTAGCCATTACGCTACTTCCCCGCCGGATCTGAATAGTCTGATCATTAACCCTAAACCCTAAACCCCAAAACCCTGAATCTGATCTAGCTAGCAAGTCCTACACCACGAGTTGCAAGCCAGAAAAGTTGATTCGCCTGCCGAGTTTCTACAGCGACAATGAGGTTCCTGTCTCGTCCCAAAAGCACGCAAGAAACAACTTCAAGTTTGCCGACTACCTTTAAAAACGTTAACAAACCAAGAGCGTTGAAAGTTCTTCTGGTGGAAAAGAAAGATGCAAAACGCCAAAAACTATTGTCAGCTGCGAGCCCACGAAAATCATCACCTGGGCTGCTGTTTAGGGGCTTAAAATAATTTACCAAAATGCGCACAAAAAAAAAGTAATTACTATGGTTTTCCCAATAAAGTCACTTAAGTTAAGTTCCTCAACAGCAACCCAGTCACAGTGTCGGGGCGTGCTAGGATGACAGGCACGGCGATGTCCCCCCAACTGTCGCCTGCAATGACAGTTTTGAAAAGGAGTAAGTTGGCCTGCATGACAGAAGCCTGGGTTGCTGTTAGGGAACTTAAATTAAGTTACTATATTGGGGAAACCCTATAGGGTTTAGGGTTCAGGGTTAGATTAAGGGATTATACCCCTATAATGGAGAATCAAATGGAAAAGAAAATGGAAAATAAAATGGAAACTGGGGGAATATAGGGATTTAAGGAACTTAAATTAAGTTACTATATTGGGGAAACCCTATTATTTACTGTATATACCCCATTATGGTAACTTAATTTAAGTTCCTTAACAGCAACCCAGAAGCCACTGCCGTCTTGCATGAGGCACAGTCGTCGAAGTTCATTTCTTGGACGATTGGGTGCACAATCTCGACCATCAGCATGGCCCAGACTGTCATTATTCCGAAGCAGAAGACAAAGGACCAAAGCAGGGCCTTGAGGCATGTGGCCATCATTGTAACCTGCATTGGGACTGGGGGATGGATAGTTGGGGGGGGAGGGGGGGGGGACCTTTTGTTTGATCTACCTTACCTTACCACCCCAAAAGGTTGAGCTCTAAGTCCTAAAGGTTCCTAAACGCTGGTCCTTGACCTTGACCTAAAAACTGCGATCGTAATCCTAGCCTGGAAAATGAAGGTGACTGACAGTGACGGGATCGATGACGCGAACAACGACTAGTGACTAGTACAAAAGGGGAATGATCAAGAAATCTGGTATTGCTGTGGTTATTGCCAAACCAAAATCAAATGAACAATGTGTCGGCAAATCAAAACGAAAGAAACAATGCGCACTATTGCTGCCGTGGTTGCTGCTATCGTTAACACCATGACTAGTTTAAGTGTTTTGTGCTATGGTCGCTTACAGCAACTGTCAAAGAATTCCCATGTGGGCTTTCCCCAAAGTAGGGGGACCATCTCGGGGGTCCCAATAATACGGATTATAGTAGTTTGTGGTTTATATTGGGGTCCCCTATTTTGGGAAATTACCATGTTATTCTGCTCTCCTGCGCATTACTTCAGGACAGGCCGTGCAATCACTGCTCAATTGCCTCTGAGCAACCAACTTGTGCAGCTCGCGCAAGGCTCGGATACGCCTTAACAGCCGCATGAGGCGAACAATCCTCACCAGTCGCAGCGCCCGAAGGACGCCAAGGTTGCCGACCAGGTCGGGCCCCACCAGCTGAAGCAGCAGCTCCACATAACCGCACAGGACAATGCCAAAGTCCAGGCACACTAGCCAATCTTTCAAAACGGCGCACCCATTGAGCAAGAGCAGAACGACCAGCTCGAGGGTATAGAGGCCTGATGGCAGAAATACGGCCTAAACCCAGCCTGGAATTCCCAAACCCAATGTGCGCTGGCATAACTCCCACTAAGGGCCGGGGTATCCCTGCTTTTGGGATCTAATGTAGACCCCTGATCAATAAACCCCCTCCCCTTAATAAGGATTACAATAGGGATCCTGATATTAAGGCCCTTAAAAAGGAGGGGATTTCATAATTACGGGTCCCGAAACCCTAAACTAAGGCTTATTAATCATGGGTCTACATTAGGGTTTAGGGAGGGGTAGGAGAGAGGATTCCTCCCCAGATCAACCATAAGGCCCAACCCCAAGTTTACGGTTTAGGCTTAGGTTTTAGGGCTTAGGGGTTAGGGCTTAGGGGTTAGGGCTTATTAGGGCTTAGGGTTTAGGGCTGAGGGTCTAGGGTTTAGGTTTTAGATTTGTTTTTGCGGGTTTTAGGGTTTTTGCTTTTAGGGCCAATGGGAAGTTACGTATTGGGTATATAAGGCTTGTGATGGCTTATGTAAAGTCCCTACATGGTAACTTCCCTCCTGTAAAGTCCCTTAGATCTTATTCCATCAGCCCGAATCCCTGAGCCCCTCATTTCCCTAGATCTGCGTACGGATTTGTTCGTTTGTAGGCCCTAGAACCGAAGCCCCATACACCCCTGCATTTGTACACGTATATAGATGTACACAGAAATTTCGCACAACGTAATTACATGAGTATGTAAATGATTTTATAGATATATTTATATATAGACATATATATATATATATGCAGGCTGATTTGCTCATATGCGTGTGTATAGGAATCGGTACGTATTCCCAAACCAGGCCTAAGCATACGTCTGACAGGATGGAAAGCCCCAGGGCCGGCGTTTCACCAGCTGCCCGCGCATCGATGTCAGAGCACGTACTGTATGCATCAAGCCTTGTGGCGGACGTTTAGAGTATTTTTTGCATGGGGTTGGGGTCTAGGCGGCTTTTTGCAGCTCATAGTCCATACGAGCAACTACAGTAGTACACGGAAGCCCCTTCGCGGAACAGAGGCATTGAAGTAAAAATGCAGGCATGCAAGTATTCTGGCAGGTTTCTAATTGTACGCATTTGACTTTGGGGCATCGGCTATCTCAAAATTATGCGCTTTCTTAGGGAGCCCTGACTGCCAAGGATTCTTGAGGATTTCGGGTTTAGAGCTTAGGGTTCAAGAAAACCCCAATGTTGCCTGCGGAGTCATTGCCACGCCTAGATTAATGTGTACACTGGGCCCGCTTCATGATCGACCCACGACAGCCTCGGCAGATGGTAGCAGCTACGTCCTACGGGGCCTAAGTAAATACCAAAATCATTTTGAGGTCCGTTTGAGGTAAATGCGGACAGATGTCATTGGCGTTCGAAGTGAAACGGAGTGTGTATTACACTCAGTGGTCAGCTAACTAGTTACGGGTCAAGTGGACAAGCGGAAAATGTAGCAAATTGTTCCTTGGATTTTGTCAAGAATGGCTTGAATGGCATTTAAGATATAGTCAAACTGAGCAATCCAATCAGAAGAAATGGATTCAGATAAGACACCAGGAGCTGGGCATGTACGCGTAATTTTGCTGGGCTCTGCCGAGAAGCGCATAAGTTTTTGACAGAAAAAGCAGGACTCATTCCTTCTCCAGCTTGGTTGAACAATGTGAGCTTTCGGGCTAGCATCCAACATTTGCAGTCTAAGAAACGTGGCAAGAGCATCCTTAAATTTAGAAAATCTGTTCAGTGCAGCTTTGAATCTACCTTTTGCACCTGCCAGGGACTTTTGAACGGAGCTCTTCTGCAGTGAGATTTATCCATACATTCAAGGGTATCTGCGTGATGCAGGAAATACGTTCAATCTCATTCAGTGGACTGAGACGCATTTCAAGGACCATTGCAACCCAAGGAGGCGGCGGCTTCTTATGTGCAAAGGTAGGAATTAGCCAAGATCCGTCAAGCGCTACGCTGTGCAAGAAGCATTTGGATTGATCAATGGCATCGACAAAATCAGCCGTTGCAATGCGAATTGCGATGGCATTGCAATGATGATTAATGCGGATGGCCATATTAAACTGGTGCAGTCGTTGAGCTGCCTGCGTGAGGTCCCAGCAGTGCGAAAAATAAACATCATCAGGAAAGCTGAGCTCAAGTGGCAGAAAGGGCAACCATTTGCTTGGTAATGGCGGGTCATATAAGCTAAATCGTTGATTTTGCTCAAATGCTGAATTCAGCAGGTGTGCAGAAAGTGCTTTAAATTTATATGCAGCCATACCAACATTAAGGCATTTGGTCAAAAAGGGGGCAGCTTTGCCTCCAACCTGCACAAAGATGGCAAGTGCTTGTGACCACGTCTTGATTGCAACGGCTTGTGGCTTCACAATGAAGGTGGCTCTAGTCCAAAAGGAGAAAATCAAAGCATAATCCTCTAACGTTGCGGACCACTTATTGAGGTCAGTACGCGTAAAGGGCGGTTTCCATTGCAGCGGGAACAGTTCTGCATGTTTGGTAAAAGCTTTTTGCTTGAGGAGGGTATCTGCCTCACAGGGAAGTGCAGGAAGGTCTGGCCTAGTGATGCTTAGAGCCTGCTGCGGCAATGGATCATATAAATCAGGATTGCGACAAATTTCCATTTATTGAAACAGTAGCTCCGCAGCAAAATTTTTAAAACTTTTCCAGCTCCCCTTGAGGTTACTGTCCATTTCCTTGGTAAAGATAAGTGCTGTTTCAGCGCATGCCGGCCAGTTGGTGCGCAGAAGCATAGCTACTGGCCAGGTTTCTCTAATATTCTGGAATCTAGGGCAGTGCCATAGTATGTGTTGAAAATCAGCCTTTTCATGGAAGCAAAATTTACAGTGGGGAGTAGGGAAAATGCCCATCTTATTTAGTTTGTGGGGCGTAGCATGCGCGTCAGCAAGCATTCGTATCATTGGAACTCGCAATGGTGAGTCGGGCTGCAAGTTCCTAACCAAGGCGGTTGTTGTATCAAGATCAACTTTGGTAATGCCTGTCCATTTAGCATGTTTTTGTTCCAATTGCTCAGCAAGTTTTTGTCTTAAAAGCATTCTGATAAAATGTTCAAACTTACCTTTATCGGGGTCTTGCATGGAAATGCTGCCATAGACAGGGTGTGCAAGAATAGCATCCCTAGCATGCAATTGGCAGTTGAGCCACTAGGGTCCTCTTATATTCTTATTATACCCCTAAACCCTAAAGCCCTAAACCCTAAACCCTAAAGCCCTAAACCCTAAAGCCCTAAACCCTAAAGCCCTAAACCCTAAATAGGGTCCTCTTATATTCTTGTTATACCACTACTACATGATGGGGGGTCCTAAGTTTCGCTGCTGAAGCCGGGGCTGGTTCTGGGGCAGGAGCTGAAAGGAGCCTAGGGTACGGGTTCTGAGAATTTCCGAGTTTAAGGGTTGAGGGTATGGGTTCCGAGTTTTAGGGTTTAGGGTTTAAGGGTTTAGGGTTTAGGGTTAAAGGGTTTAGGGTTTAGAGTTTAAGGGTTTAGGGTTTAGGGTTAAGGGTTTAGGGTTCAGAGTTTACGGGTTTAGGTTTTAGAGTTACAATGCAATCCCCTGCAAACTAATAAGGATTATATGGAGCTTAATAAGGCCTAA